>CANUEX010010716.1:0-41531 GCA_948099535.1 Jatropha multifida
TACTAATGCTGGGTCAGAATTATTAACTCTGATTGTCTTATGAAAAATGTCATAATATGGGCTTACTATTCCGATAGTCAAATGATAATAAGGATGGATTGTGATAGTTTAGGCTTACTACGGGCCTCGGATGCCTTAAGCTTACCTAGGTCATAGTGCCGGTCCGGCCCACGATTTTGGGTCGTGACAAAAATCTAATTATATAGTTCTTAAGATTTACAAATCACAAAATAATCAAACCAATATTCAGAGAAAAATAAAACAAAATAATCACAATACTAATATATATAACATACCAAAAATTTACTTAAAAAAACACCAAAATTTCACAAAATAATCACAATACTAATCAAAACAATCAACCAATATAATCACACACTATTATAATTCAACCAATCAAACCAATATTCATAGAAAAATTAAACAAAATAATCACAATACTAATTAATATAATCTCAAAAATTTACTAAAAATAACACCAAAATTTCACAAAAATAACCACAATACTAATCAAAACAAGCAACCAATATAATCACACACTAATATAATTCAACTAATCAAGCCAATATTCACAGAAAAATAAAATAAAATAAAATAATCACAATACTAATTAATATAATCACAAAAATTTAGTAAAAATAACACCAAAAAATTTCACAAAATAACTACAATACTAATCAAACCAAACACACAAATATGATAAAACAAATCAAACCAATAAACAAATTAAAAAAATTAGCAAACAACACAGAAAAAAATAAAACAATATATAAATAATAAATAGAAAAAGAAAGGAGAGAAAGAAGAACGAAGAAGAACTAACCTATCGATGACGACTTCTTCGACAATGGCATGATTCAATTATGCCACAACAGTCGGCGACATACAGCAGCCGTAGAAGAGGGAGAAGCAGAAAGGGAGGGGGAAAAAAAGGGAGAGAGGGTCTGATCGCGACTAAGACAACTAATAAAGCCCTAAAATTTTGCGACTGCCACATCAATCGCAATATTTAATAAATCAGTCGCAATATTAATTGAGGTGATGTCGTTTTGTAAATGTTAATTTTGCGACCGATTTACGACCACCCAAGTCGGTCGCAAAATATCTGTCGCTAATTACTCGCTACTTGGTCGCAAAAGAAGAACAAATTTCTCGCGGTAAATTGTGCCGCGAAAAATAGCAAAGACTCCACCCTCGGTCGTTAATCTGTCGCTAAATTGCTCGTAACCTCGTCGCTACGTGGTCATAAAAGCAAAACAAAACTCGAGGGGAATAATAGCGCGAGAATTATCGACCGAATCACAATCTGTCGCAAATTAGTCGCTAAGTCAATCACAAATCGGTCGTAATTCCATCGCTAAGTATTTTGTTAATCTAAGTTCTAATATCATCAAAATCGATCGTTAATGTGTCACAAAGTTGCAACCGAATCAAGTCGGTCGCAATTACACATTTTTTTTGTAGTGTTCATAGATTTTTACTCGCTATCTTTGTCTTGTCTACTTAGGAGACAAAAAATAATTATCGAGCCTAAATCTCAAAATTTAATACCAAGCGAGAATCTCACAGTTTAAATAGAGAATAAATACTAATTTTTTACAGAGCTTTACATATTTTGAAATGGTTCAATAATGTTTGATCAATCCTTTATAGTTTCTCTATCAAGTCCTATTATAACTTCTTACTCAAATATTTTGAATAATGTTTGCGAAATTAGTGAAAATTTTTTTAATAGAAAGTATTCAAATTTTAAGACTTGTCACTCTCCACATCTTCTATAATACGTGAGTTATGATAACTGTTGCAAATCACATTTAAGTTTTAGCAAAAATGTATAGCAGCAGTTGCTAAAACGTTCAACTGCAACCATGTGAGTCATTGCAACCAGATCACCACCATAATTGAAAATTTAGGAATCACATTATTACTGTATTGCAAAAAAAAAAAAAACAATTTGGTTACTATAAATAAAATCTGGTCATTAGAACCTGATGAGTGTAAATTTGAAAAAAACTTTCAATGAATGAGTAAGCTTATCTTAGATGATGTATTCCCTATTACATTTTCCTATTTATAATACAATTTTGATTGTAACTGCTAGAGCTAGGATCTAACCTTAAATGTCAAATAATATTCTTGACTTTAATGACTCCCTTTGATCAAACATTTATTAACCGTTACAAAGTTTAAACCTTATTTGATTGTAATGTGTTCGGATGTGATATTATTCGGGTGTGACAGTGTTCGGGCCTTGCAATCTATCTCGCTCTCCAGCCTTTTGACTTGGTCAAAATGTTTGTTCGGTAGATATCGAACAGACTCTGAATAAATTCTTTATTATCAAAAGTCCCACCAAAAGTGTGCCGAATCATTTATATTCAGTTTTTTCTTGTCCTGGTCCTCACACTTTCGTGTGTTCAGGTTCTATAAATTGATTAGCTATTTATTTAAACTTCCACATAAGCCCTAAGTGTAAGTTCATCATTTGTTTATGTCCTGCCTTCAATGGATGTGACTTTTGAGCTTATCGACGTTTCCTAAAACGACGTGCCTTTTGACCGTTTCATTAAAGAGTGACCCTTCAGTTTGCTAGCGTGAGTGACCTTTTAGCTTGTCGACATTTTAAACTTCACTTCGCCTTCCTCCATTCTCTAGTGTATATAAATCAAAACTTCAAATCCCATTAATCTTGGATTTTTTCTTAGTACTTTTCTCTATGAACCTTCCTGTAAAAGAGGTAATTACAAATTTCTACAAAAATTTAATTTTTTTATCGTCATTTTTTTGTTCCTATTTTCCTTATGGCTACTCCCCCCACCAACAAGGGAAAAGGCAAAGGCATTGCTTTAGAACCTTCTAGCTCTTTCTTCAAGTTCTGAACCATAAAACCAGTAATTTCCCATCGAGTCGTACTCTGGCTACCATGGAAGCTACTACAGAGGCTTCTGGAAGGATTTGAACTTCTGGCATTATAATACGGAGAAGAGCAGTTAGTCGCGTAAGCAGTCGATCTCATCCTTCAGCAAAAATTAAGGGACCTGCAAAAAGGAAGAAATCAACTGTAAAGAAAGAGAATAGAGTAGCGCAGCTATGCTCTCTATTTGGTTTTGAGGATATGGAAAGGCTTCGAATTAAGTATGTCATCCCTGCTGAGTATGAACTTCTAGCCATGGGTGATGATGTTCGGGCCAACATTGAGTAGAGCCCCAATTTTTTGATTTTATATGAGGAGGATTTGTGGGCTAGTGTTCGACTCCCCCTTCAACCAAAGTTGTGCGACTACCTTAACCTGCTTGGCATTACTGTGTCACAGCTCGCCCCAAATAGCATTAGAATTATGCTGGGACTTTATCTCCTAGCTCGAAAATCTAATCTAGAGTTTTCTCCCTTCATTGTTAATGGGCTATACACTTTATCTATCAAGAAAAAAGATCATCCTCACCTGTTCACTCGTGGTGGTCTCAGTATTTTTGATGGGTTGATTATTTCTTTAAAGGGCAGATGGAAGGAAAAATTCTTCATAGTGAAAAGCCCAAGAGGCTTCGAGGTGAACACTTCCTAGTCTCGATCAATTACCTTATTCAAGGAGGACCGCTCCCTCATACAAGGGGAAAGAGCTAGTATTGAAGCTCTTTTTGAATATGCCCTAAAACTCATTCACCTTCTTGCTCTAGAATATCCTTTTACCCGCTTGGGAAAATGGAAAAATAAACAAGACACATTTTTTGCTTCTACTTTGTGTATTTCCTAACTGACTTTTAACATTTTATTTTGTTCAACAGATATGGCTGATGGATCTTGCCAGAAGATTGGAGGAAAAAAGAAGAAAAAAAAGGGAGAGCAAGGCAACTACTTAACCAAGGAAAGCAAGTGGTTTGGTGCTAAGGAAAGAAGATGATGGTCCCAATCAAATTACCCTAGCATGAAATAGGAGATTAAGTGATACCACAACTACTCCTAACCTTGTTAAACCAATAATCCTTGAGCAAGCGAAAAGTCTGAGCACTTTGAGGAAATCAGCTGCTCTTCCTATAATTTCCTATGGGGGAATCGATGCTGCTCGCTCACCATCTGAGGATGATGTTCCTCTTACTAAGCGAAGAAAAAGAGTTAGATCAGGAACTCCAGAGGAAGCTGCTCAGTCAAATCCTGTTCGACCTGTTGATCTGGAGAATTATAGTAAGAGTATCCATGTCTCCTCTACATCTTTCTCCCACAGCCCAGTGAGTAGGGATCTAGCTAGACTTTCACTACTTTCTTAAGATTGAAATTATTATGATTCCATGGAGGAAGATGCAATTTTTGACCAAATGAATTGCAATATTTTTTTCGTGAATCTACTATTTTCTTTGCCTCGTTTTCCTTTCATTCTGCTTCTTGTGTCATTTTTTGACGTTCGTCCCTATGTTGTTAGGTTGTTCAACAAGTTGCAGTCAAGAAGAAAAGGGTCCTAGAGCTATGAAACCATTGTGAAAAACTTGTGGTGTCTAAGAATGAGGCTATCCAAATGGTTGAAATTGCTAAGGAAATGATGGATAGTGCCGCCATTACTCATAATAAGGAGATTTGTGTTTTGAAACTGCAATTAGATCAACTTAGCGATGAGTATAGGAAGGTTATAGATACGGCCTTGATCATAAGCTCGAGAAACATTCAATTGGAGAAAGAAAAAATTGAGCTTGAATAAGCTAAGCTGCAAGCTAAGCAGCAATGTGATCAACTTAAAAAAGATCTGGAAGCCTCTTAGAAGGAGATAGATGGTGCTTTGAACAAGATTGTCGACATTGTTGATAATTTTCAAGAGCGAATTACTGCTGCTCTTCAGGCTCAGTTTCCGGATGACAATTTTGATTTTATAAGTGACATTCCTCTTATTAATCTCGAAGAGAATGTGACTACATGCTCTCCTTTGCATTCTGATGAACAAGGAGGATATACTCATTTGGATCAATAGATTTGATATTGTAACAAAATTTCTTTTTAAGTATCTTATTTTTTTTATGTACGTTCATTTAGAAATAGAACTTATTCGGCCCTTTTAGATTTTGAGTTTTCCAACTCTTTTCTATGTCGAGCTTACTTAGGCTCGTGATGTATATTTCTTTATATTTCTAAAGCAGTTCAACCATTTTGCTCTTTTATTTTATAATGAACATATATAGTACCAATATAATCAATTATTATTTTTATTTTTCTTTTGGAAAAAATAGGAAAAAACCTATTTTTTAGGATCATTCTATCCCCATAACTCTCCTAAGCTATCCCATTTACATCCATTTTCCTAAGATCCTAACACTTAGGTAAAAAAAACATGTTTTTCCTCTAGTACATCATACATAATATTTTCACAGGATCTCTGTGTTCCATGTTCATGATAGCTCTTTGCCATTTACATCTTTAATTCTATAGGCACTTGGCCCTATTCTGTGTGTTATTGTATATGGTCCTTCCCAGTTCGGATCTAATTTGCCAACTCCTACTGTTCCCCTTGTGATTTTTATCTTTTTTAAGACTAAATCTCCGGGTTGAAAACTTCTTTCTTTAACTCTTTTACTGTAGAATCGCATCATCTGTGTTCTGTAGGCTTCTTCTTGTATTCCGGCTCGGTCTTTCCCTTCTTCCAGCTGATTAAGGGCAAGCCTTATGTTCCCATCATTAGTCATTACATTAAAATGCATATCTCATATGCTTAGGGTGCCTATTTCAATTGGGTATTACTGCTTTTGTTCTATGGATTAAGGAAAATAGGGTCTCACCAGTTGCTCGTTTTGTTGTCTTTCGGTCAACCCACAGTACATTGTACAATTCGCTTGCCCAATTCCTTTTTTCTGCATCTAATCTTTTCTTTAGTCCCTGCAAAATAATTCGATTACTAAATTCTATTAATCCATTTGTTTACGGGTGCGCCGCTAATGTAAAATGCAATTTGATTTTCCAACTATCACAAAAATTACGAAAATGCGATGAATTGAATTACTTTCCATTATTAGTGACTATACTGTTTGGTACCTCGTATCGGAAGATCATATTATTCTGAAAGCACGATATAATCTTGTTCGGTGATATTGTTGGTAATGATTCACCCACAACTACAAATCTTTCCTACCTAGTTATTTTGGGAAAAGGGCTCAAAATGTCAATCTCCCATTATGCAAATGGCCATGCACTACCTACAGGTTGCATTTGAGCAACAAGATGGCTTGGTACATTATTATGCACCTGACATTGCTTACACGTTCAGACTTTTTGCTTTCCATCAATTCTCACTGTCGGGCAATAATCGTCGTGCAATAAGATTTTTCGAATTGAGGAATCAACACCTTCATAACACTGCACAAACCCTCATGAGCTTTATTAAGAACATAATCTACCTCTTTCTCACTTAAACATTTCATCCAGGGATGTGACTTGGATCTCTTGTAAAGCGTTGAGTGTTCATATGCATAATTAACTGCTTTCCTTGAAATTTTAATTGCTTCTCTCTTGTCTTGAGGCAAAATTCCTTTATCCAAATAATCAACAATGGGCTTCATCTAACCTTGCAGTAGTGTTATCATGGAAATTTTTTCTTGTTCGATACTTGTTTGATTTTGTATCTCTAAAGGTATTGCACTGTCCATCCACTCATTTTTTGAAGCTTCTATTTTTGCCAAGTTATCTACTTCCACATTTTATGCTCGGGGAATTTGTTGTATCTCCCATTTCTCCAATTGAGAGAGTAATTGTACGGCTAAGACTTTTTATTTGACAAGAGTTGGTTCCTTAACATCATAAGTACCTAGCAATTGATTTATAAACCAATTGTGAGTCAGAATAAATGATTAAGTGTTCAGGTCTTACCTTTTGTGCCAGCTTAATTCCAGTTATTAATGCTTCATACTCGGCTACATTATTTGTTGCTTCAAAGTTCAATTGGATAGCATATTGAAGTTTGATTTTGTTTGGTCCTTGTAAAATAATTCTTGCTTTTTCTCCTGATTGATTTGCTGCTCCATCTATATAGAGTTTCCAGTGCCATTGTTTTGTAATTGAATGCTCATCTAGTATTGATACCTCTGTTAATTCAAGAATGAAAACCTAAAGTGCTTGTGCCTTTAAGGTCGTCCTTAGTACATAGTGGATGTCAAATTCTCCTAGCCTAATGGACCATTCGACCATTCTTCCTGACGTTCCAACCTAAGTGCAAAACTTTCCTCAAAGGATAATTAGTGCATATATAAATTGTGTGTGCTTGAAAAAAATGACACAATTTCACAGAAGCTATTAAGACTGTATATGCTAGTTTTTCTAGATAAGAATACTTTACCTCTATGCCTCTCAGTACCCTACTTACATAGTAAATTGGATACTGTTTGGCCACTTCTTCTCAAACCAAGATTGAGGCTACAGTCTCTGCTACCGCTGATAGTTAAAGGTATAATGCTTCTCCTTCTTTTGGCCTACTAAGGAGTGATGGCGATGCAAGAAATTCCTTTAGTTCCTTGAATGTTGTTTGACATTCTTCTATCCATGTAAAATTCTTTACGTTTTTTTATGTTTTGTAAAAATGAAGACACCTTTTTGCTGAACAGGATATGAATTGCTCTAAGGCTATTATTCTCCCGTTCAATTTTGAACATCATTAATTTTCTTGGGAGGTTGCATGTCCAGACAGCTTTTATTTTTTTAGGATTTGCTTCAATTCCTCTCTGGAATATCATAAATCCTAGGAATTTTCCTGCAGTGACACCAAAAACACATTTGTCAAGGTTTAATTTCATTCCACACATGTGTAATATGTCTAGGGCTCGCCCTAAATCATATGCATGATATTTGACTTTTTTGCTTTTGACTATCATGTCATTGACATAGATCTCTACTAAATCACCAATCAAATCTTTAACATTTTATTCACTAGTTGCTGATATGTTGCTCCTGCATTCTTCAAACCGAATGGCATGAACCTGTAACAATATGTGCCTCTATCGATAATAAAGGCTATTTTTTCTGCATAGGCTTTATCCACCTCAATTTGATGATATCCTGCAGCTATGTCCATGAAACTATATATTTCATAACCAGCTGTAGAATCTACTAATTGATCAATGTTCGGGAGTAGATATGAATCTTTTGGACATGCTTTATTTAGATATGTAAAATCCACACACAATCTTCATTTTCCATTTAGCTTTGGAACAAGAACAACATTAGCTAGCTAAGTAGGGTACAAAACTTCCTAAACAAAACCAACCTGAATTAGTTTATCTACTTCAACTATAATTATTTTTTACCATTCGGTTCCTTTTTTTCTATTTTATAGGTTTAATATTAGGGTCAATGCTAAGTTTATTAATTATTACTAATGGATCAATTCTTGTTATATCACTAGTTGCCATGCAAAGTCATTTTTATGATTTTTAAAAGTAGATAAAAGATTTTGTAATGTTACCGCAGTTGTAGTGGCTCTTATTTTCACTTTTTCCCTTCTTCTAATTCTACTTCAACTGGTTCAGCTTTAGATTTTGGGCTCAGCTCTGTTTAGTCTAGTGGGATATCAGAAGGCTCTACACCTTCTCTTGCTTGTGGTAATTCTTCTGCCTACGGAACCTTTTTTTTTGTGAATAGGCTATGCATTAAGGGATGTGAGCTCTTTAATGCAACCTTATATGTTTCCCTAGCAGCTCTTTGATCACCTCGCACTACAACCACCTTATCATTATCAGGAAATTTTAAGGTTAAAAACTTAATTGATGTACAAGCATTTAAATCATAAAGCATTGGTCTCCTAATAACAGTATTATAGGGGAACAGAATGTTGACCACCACAAACTCCGCTCGAAACTTGTTGGTGTGCTCTTCATCTACTAACTTTATTGAAACCTGAACAAATCCTTCTACTTAAACCTGTTTTCCTGCAATCCCAAGTAAAGGTGTAGGAACAGATTTTAGATCATCAAGTTTCTATTGTAAAGCCTTAAAAACATAAAAAAATAAAAGATGCACTGCCATCATCTACTAATGTTCGTTTGACTCTTTAATTTTCAATGATGGTTTGCACAACCAATGCATCAGCATGTGGATTCTGAGCTCTCAATCCATCTTCCTTCGTGAAAATGATTGGTGGTTGCTTGATTGGAATTCTTTCATGGAGGGAATAAATCTCCCTTACATTGCGCTTTCGAGCCGTCTAACTGTCCCCACCAATCGGTGCACCAAAGATCGTATTAATTACTTCTACGGTCTTTATTTTGGTAGACAACTTATGCTCCTTTGTATCATTGGTACTCGTGTCTATTCGTCCTTGTACAAAATTCTTAAGAACACCATGTTGGATTACTTTTTCAATTTCCTTTTTAAGTTGCTAGCAATGTTCTGTATTATGACCTACATCTCAATGAAAAGCACAATATTTGCCCTTATCCCGAAAGGTTGAGGATTCATCCCTCATCCTCCTAGGATAAGTGAGATAGACTACATCACCGTGCTTTTGTATCCAATCTAGAATATAGGTTCGACTTCCGGTTAATGGTATGAACTGTCATTCATCAGGCTCCTTTGCTCAGGTATACGAGGTCTTTGAGGCATAGTTTGACCGAGCAAGATATGATCTATCAAATCATGCAGGTGATCTTCTTCTATTCAGTTCTTCCCTCTTTCGATCATGGGTAACCTTTGCTTGGGATTGTTGCTGTTGCTTCCAAGCTTCGGCCAAACAAGCATAATTATTCACTCTGGCCATCAATTCTACAAAAGAAAGTAGTGGGTCAATGTTGATTGAATTAAATAATTTTTCATACTGATATTTTTTTGCCATAGCACTAATGGCCACTTCTGCATTTAGATCTTCAATCTGCATAACAAGCTTCTGAAATTTGGCAAGATAAGCTTGTAATGACTCGTCATCTTCTCTTTTAAGATCGATCAAATCTGAAGAGACCTTCTTACTTAGAATACTTATAATGAAACGTGCCTTAAATGCTAAGGCAAGCAGAGCGAAAGATGATATGGATTTTGTCTTGAGCATCCAGTACCACTCTTATGTAGGCCATTTTAGAGTTACTGGGAAAGCTCTACACAATAATGCATTTGTAGTTATTTGAATATGCATTATTGTGAGGAAATTGGCAAGATGACTCCTTGGATCTGCAGTACCATCATATGCCTAGAAACTTGGCATTTTGAATTTTGATGGGAAGGATACAAATAGGAACTCATGTGACAATGGTGAGTCATATCTAAGCCCATAGTCACAATTGTCACCGATTATCCTATATTCCTTGAGGATCTTCCTGATTCTTATACGGAAACTTTCATCAGTGGAATCTTTGACTATATGATCCTCACCCCCCATCCTGAGTAATTGCAATGACCTTCCAAGATGATTCTATTTCATATAAAAAATCTGTGCGCTCTTCTTCTTCTCTTGAACAACCTGCTTGCTATTTCTCAATGTATAGTTTTATTGTTACTGCACGGGCTACGGAGATGGTTGTGTTTGCATAAATCTAGCTAAGATGGAGGCAAAATTATTATAAGCCTCCGCTAAGGCTTTAGCCACCTGTGGGTCAATGACCTGAGGCTGGTAAGAACTCCTTGGGTTACTACCTTGAATAGAAATATGAGGATGAGTGACCAATAATTCAGGCAGAGATTGCGATCCTAGATGTTGAACATCAAGATTTTGGGCGCATTGTGGTCATGTGGAGAACTTGGGGAAGTCATCATAGGGAGGAAAGTATTCTGTTCATGCTCACCACACCAATTTGATGAGTGTAAATCTGGAAAAAGCTTTCAATGAATGAGTAAGCTTATCTTAAATGATGTATTCCCTGTTACATTTTCCTATTTATAATACAATTTTGATTGTAACTGCTAGAGCTAGGATCTAACCTTAAATGCCAAACAATATTCTTGGCTTTTAATGACTTCCTTTGACCAGACATTTATTAACCATTACAAAGTTTAAACCTTTTTCGGTTGTGACATGTTCGGGTGTGACATTGTCCGAGCGTGACATTGTTCGGGCCTTGCTATCTATCTCGTTCTCCAGCCTCTTCACTTGGTTAAAATGTTTGTTCGGTAGATACCGAACAGAATCTGAACAGATTCTTTGTTATTAGTACCAATAAAAAATCTTGTCATTATTATTAGAGCCTAGTTGCCATAACAATGATCGTTCTAAATGCTAGTAGTTTTTTTCTATGTAACTATGTAATCATCTAATTTAATCGCAATTTTTGTTCACCATAATTAGTATTAAATTTGCTTGAACCTTTTTTTTTTTACATCAAAGGTAGTTTTATTCAATTTGATAATGCGGATACAAGATAGATGGCACCATATCTCAAATTACTAGACTAGGACATTGGTAGGAGACTCTTACTAAACAATAAGCCTCCATGTTTACAAGTCTATTAATCCAACGAACTAAGATATCATTACAACAACTACAAAACAACTGACAATCCTCTATCAACACATTCTAAAATATTAGACTACAAAGCATAAACAAAAGATTGGCAGTCACTATAAATACATCCCGGACCTGTCATTTTACGAACAACCCATTGAAGAGTAGTTTGTAAGCCCAAGATTTCAATCAATTAAGCCTCATCATACACTGACAATGTTGTCAAATTTGGGTGGCTACCGTTCAAACTTTGCAGCCACCAATCAAGAATTGTCAAAGCAAAATTAGGTACCTCCTTTAAAATTTGACAAGTAAAAATTATTGTTTCAGTCCCTAAATTAATGAGTTTTTTATAGTTTGGTCCTTGAAGCTCAACTATAAATAGTCCTTAGCTTAAGCTTAGAATTCATTCCAAAATCATTCCACAACTAGAGAAATTAGAGAGTTTTAAAGGGAGTCGGTTTTTCTTTTATCAAGAGAGAATTTTCATTGTTTCTTTTTGTTAAATTAAGAGAAGTTATAATTCTTAATTTCTTATAGTGAAATTTTTCTATCATTGCCCTTGGTTTTTTCCCCTATATCATTTAGGGGTTTTCCAAGTAAAATATGTATCTTCTTTATTTTTATTGTTATTTTCTTGATCTATTATTTGCAATTTGCTCTATATGATGATCCTATTTCACAACAATTGATATCAGAGCCTGATTTAGGTGTGTATATTTACTTATTGTTTGCTTTGTGGGATGAAATATTGTCAAGTATTGTTGATTGTATTCCCCTATATCATTTAGCACTAGCAGATGAAATATTGTCAAGCATAGAGGAGATGAAGACATCAAAGGAGATCTGGGATCATTTCATCAAATTGTATGAGGCAAAATCATTGCACAATAAAATTTTCCTTAATAGGAAACTCCACATTCTTTGGATGTCTGAGTCCACTTCAATGACAGAGCATCTAAACATGTTGAATACTTTATTTTCTCAGCTTATATCTCTAAGCTATGAAATAGAGCCAGAAGAACATGTTGAGCTTCTGCTTCAAAGTTTACCTAATTCATATGATCAAATCATCATTAACTTGACAAACAACATCCTTACAGATTATCTAGTTCTTTATGATGTTGCAGCTGCAATTCTAGAAGAAGAAAATTGGCATAAGAACAAGGAAGACAAACAAATAAATCTACAATAAGCGGAGGCTTTAACAATGATGAGAGGAAGATCAACAGAACGTGGCTAAAGTGAGAGTCACGACCATGGTAGATCAAAGCCTAGAAGTAAGAAGAATTTAACGTGCTACAATTGTGGCAAGAAGGGTCACTTGAAGAGGAATTGTTGGAATTTATCTAAAAATTTTAATCCTTAAGGAAATATTGCAAACACTTCAGGTGATAAAAATGCTCTCAGTTGTGAAGCATCAACAGCTATAGAAGGTAGAAAAAGATTTGCAAATGTATGGCTTATTGACTCGGAATACACATATCATATGACCTCTAGAAGAGAATGGTTCCATCTTTATGAACATATATCAGGAGGATTTGTGTACAGTTCCAATGATCATGCCTTGGAGATTGTTGGCATTGGAAACCATCAAATTGAAGATGTACAATAGAACAATTCAAATTTTTTGAGACATGCAGAATGTGAAGGGCTTGAAGAAAAATCTATTATCGTACGGGTTATTGGATAATAGTGCTAGTAAAATTAAAAGTGCGAAGGGAATCATGAAGGTGTTCCATAGAGCACTTGTGGTGATGAAAGGAGAAAAAATAGCTGCAAATTTATATATGCTGAAGGGAGAGACTTTGTAAGAAGTAGAGGCATCTGTTGCCATAAGTAGTTCAAATTCTGCAATACTATAGCATAAAAAACTTGGACACATGTCAGGAAAAGGAATGAAAGTCCTTGTGGAGAAAAAGCTACTTCTAAGACTAACAAAGGTATCACTTCTTTTGTATGAACAATGCATTACAAGTAAGCATCATTATTTAAAATTCAACAGATCAAATTCTAATAGCAAAGATATTCTAGAATTGGTTCACTCTGAAGTATGGCAAGCACTGATTCTATCCCTAGGGGAGCAGAAAACTTTATTTCTTTCATTAATGATTACTCTAGGAGATGCTGGTTGTACCCTATCAAGAGGAAGGCATATGTGTTTCCAACCTTCAAAGCTTTCAAAGTGAGAGTAGAACTTGATTCTTAAAAGAAGATCAAGTGTTTCAAAATAGATAACGAAGGAGAATATACAAGTGATGAATTTGAAAACTTCTGCAAGAAAGAAGGCATTAAATGACAGCTCACGGTGGCATACACTCCTCAACAAAATAGAGTGATAAAGCGGATGAACAAAACTTTGTTAGAAAAAATAAAGGCAACATTAAGAGCTATGGGCCTAGAGAAAACTTTTGGGCAGAAGCAGTCAATACTGCCTGTTATTTGGTGAATTGAGCTCTGTCAACTGCAATTGAGTTGAAAACTCCAAAGGAGATATAAACTAGCATGCCAATTGATTATTCAAACCTCGATGTATTTGGAAGTACTGTGTACATGATGTACAATGCCCAAAAAATCACAAAACTGGATCTAAAATCCAAAAAATGCATATTCTTGGGGTATGCTGATGGTGTGAAGGGGTATCATTTGTGGGATCCCATTGCCCGCAAAGTTATAATAAGTAGGGATATTATGTTTGAAGAAGACAAGCTACAAAGGTAAGAAGAAGATGATAACACTTTAAAAGAAAAATCGGAGGCTACAATGATATAGGTGGAAAATGAGTTTGAATAAAATGATTCTTCTAAAGTTGTGCTAGAGCACGTGGAACCAAAACCAGAGAATTTTGAAGCTCCAACAATTCATCAATCAGATCATGTAAAAAGGCGTCCTAGTTGGCACTCAAATTATGTTATGGAAGGCAAGTTGTATACTGTCTTTTAACTGAGGATAGAGAACCATCAACTTTTTAGGAGGCAATGAGTAATTTAGATGCTTATTAGTGGATGGCAGCAATGCAACAAGAAATCAAAGCCCTTTATAAAAATAATACATGGGAGCTTATGTCACTACCATAAGAAAGGCAGCCAATTGGTAAAAAATGGGTCTTCAAAATCAATTGAAATGGTGATGATCAAGTGGAGAGGTATCGTGTAAGACTTGTGGCGAAAGGATATGCTGAGAAAAAAGGGACTGATTTTAATGAAATATTTTCTTCTATGGTTTGATTGATGACAATTCGAGTGGTCCTAGCAATGTTTGCTATGTTTGACTTGCATCTAGAGTAGTTAGATGTTAAAACTACTTTTCTTCGTGGAGATTTTAAAAAAGAAATTTATATGCTCCAGCCTAGAGGATTTAAAGAAAAATGAAAGGAGAACATGGTTTGTAGGTTGAACAAATCTTTATATGGTCTAAAAAATAGGCGCCAAGATGTTGGTTCAAGAGATTTGATTCCTTTATCATGAGCCTTGGATACAACAGACTTAATGTAAACCCTTATGCCTACTTCAAGAGGTTTGCTAAAAAAGATTTTGTTATATTGTTGTTCTATGTGGATTACATGTTGGTTGTAGGCTCCAACAAAGATCATATTGAAGTATTAAAGGCACAATTGGCTAGGGAATTTGAAATGAAGTACTTGGGACTAGTAAACAAGATTCTAGGGATGTAAATTCACCAATAAATGAGTAATAGGAAGATTTGGCTTTCGCAAAAGAATTATTTGAAGAAAATCTTGTCACAATTCAACATGCAAAATTTTAAGTCAATTTCTACCCCTCTTTCTATTATTTCAAATTATTCTCTAGTATGAGTCTTAGCAGTGAAGAAGAGATGATGGAGATGTCTCGAGTACCGTATGCATCAGTAGTGGAAAGTTTAATGTTCTCTATGATTTGTAAAAGACCAGACATTGCACAAGCAGTTGGAGTGATTAGCTAGTACATGGCGAATCCTGGTAAAGAGCATTTGAAAGCTGTGAAAAGGATCCTAAGATACATCAAGGGAACCTTAAATGTTGCATTATGTTATGGAGTATCAGACTTTCTTATCAAGGGGTATATTGATTTTGACTATGCAGGAGACTTGGATAAAAGCAAATCTACCATAGGTTATGTGTTTATAGTTGTTGGAGGCGCTACAAGCTAAGTTTCAAAAATGCAATTGGTTGTGGCTACGTCAACAACGAAAACAGAATATGTAGCAACTACATAAGCTAGTAAAGAAGCAATATGGCTGAAAACGATATTGGAGGAGCTTGGGCACAAACAAGAGTATGTCTTTTTATTTTGTGATAGTCAGAGTGCCTTGCATCTTACAAATAATCGAACCTTTCATTCAAGAACAAAACACATCTGGGTCCAGTATCACTTCATTCATGAGAAAGTGGAAGAAGGATCTATAGATATATAGAAAATCCATACTAACGATAACATAATAGATTTCATGACAAAGGTGATCAACGCTGATAAGTTTGCATGGTGTCAATCCTCTTGTGGCCTGATAGAGATGTAAGCAGCATGAAAAGTGTAAGGTAGAAAGAATAGTGTGAAGATATGATTATCCGATTATTGTCAAATGTGGGTGGCTGCCATTCAAACTTTGCAGCCACCAACCAAGAATTTTCAAAGTAAAATTAGGCACCTCCTTTGAAATTTGACAAGGAAAAATTAATGTTTTAGTCCTTAAATTAATGATTTATTTATAGTTTAGTCCTTGAAGCTCAAATATAAATCTGTCTTAGCTTAAGCTTAGAATTCATTCAAAAATCATTCCACAGCTAGAGAAGTTAGTGAATTTTAGAGAGAATTATTTTTCCTTTTATCAAGAGAGAATTTTCATTGTTTCTCTCTGTTAAATTAAGAGAAGTTGTAATTTTTAATTTTTTATAGTGAAATTCTTTTACCATTGCCTTTGGTTTTTACCCTATATCATTTAGGGATTTTCCACATAAAATCTATGTATTTTCTAATTTCATTGTTATTTTCTCGATCTATTATTTGCAATTTTGCTCTATATGATGATTATATTCCGTAAGAGAGAAGCTGTTGGATATTGCCTTAAGAAACACACCCTCGTGACACTCAAAAATAGCTTCAAATCCTGATGTTCTTTGGGAAAGGAAAAAAAAATCTCCATCCATAAATGCAAATCAAGCATATTGAGGGATAAACTCGAGAATCATAACCATTAAACGCATGAGGAGACTGTATTTCGCACACCTAAATCTGGATCACCATGTAAAGTTGACCAGGAATAAGAAGTGAAAGAAGGACTCATCAACCCTGACATGTGAAGCAGACGAGAATGTGTCCAATTCTGCAAAGTGAGAGATAAATATGGTTACAAATCCCAAGGGCAGTTAGAAAACATTATTCCAGACAACTTCATTATGAAAATACCATAGTTTCCGATTTATGAAGATAAATTCAACAATTCTTTCATAAGTAGAAGAATTAATAATCTAAATAAAATATGCCTGAAAAGAGCATGAAGACGAAGGAATAGGAATATCAAAATGCATCCACACTTCCTTTGTGGTAAAACACTTCAATAAATTAGAAGAGACACAAAGCATATTCACATCCACTCCTCTTCCAAATAAATTATTCTTAGATGGTAAAATACCCTTCAAACTCCGGCACAAATTCTTTAACTTTAAGATGGATATTAACATGTCATAATATCCCCTTCTCTTCCTAAAATTTTTTGGCAAAGAAAATAACAAGTTTTGGCACTAAAAATCCCTTTTTTATGGACTCTCAAATCTTCACACAGTCTTATGCTCAATGGGACGGAAAGAAACGCTTGTGTATCCCTAACGGAAAAGTTTCAATTGTTCAAGATAAATCCCTATTAGGAATAATAAGGTCACAAACTTTCAAATCAGGATCAATAAAACCAAAAAAATTATCAACCATAAATGAATCTTCCTTGGGCAACTAAGGATCCCTACAAACTAAAATGTGTTCCCCATTATCAATTTTTCATCTAATACCGCGTTTTGAGGCATCTCTTGTGGCAAGGACACTCTTCTAAGTGAAGCTTGGACTTAGATGACAATAAATTCCCATCAGGATAATATAAATAATAAAAAAATATTCAAGCACAATGAAACATTTTCCACATACTCATATATAACATTTAAAAAGTAATTGTTATACAAAAATTGTTACTCTTATATATTTAGTCTTTGATCTAGAAGCATTGTTATGTTCAAGGAATCCAAATTATCCCTAAACAAAATCACAAAATACTGAACCCCGACTAATTAAAGTAAGAAATGCCTAACTATATAAAAAAGTTTGGTATGTTTCAAATGGAAATAAAGTTGGAGCAAAAAAATCAACTTTCAAGTACCAAAAATTGCAGAATGGAATATTTACCTTAAGAATTAATCATCTACACTTCAAATATCATGCTTCATTGAAGATAGGGCGAAAAACCAAAACAAAACAATAAAAATGAATTTCAAGTTTTATTCCAATTTACACGTATCAGGCTAGCATGCAATTTTAGAATAGAGTGTGTGTGTGTATTTCAAAGAAACATCGATATAAAAATCCATCTCATTTTACCAAAAACTAATCATCCAATGAAAAAAAATTATAGCAAGATTGAACCTGTTGAGCAAGAACTGAATTATAAAAGAGAGGAGATAATTAATTTGCAACAACAAATATTTCATCTCCTAAGATTTACCAAAGTTATCTTTCTTGGCAACTTCAAGTATTCAACGTCAGTCTGGAGCTGAAAGAAATCATGAGGGGTTCTCACATATAAAACCTAAAAATGAAGAGATTCAATACTAATAAGTATGTATTTGCACTTGTAAATTCCATGAACTTGTGACACCTTGAATTTTGTAAATGACCTATTATGTATTTGCACTTGTAAATTCCAGTAACATTACACACCTTGCTATACTAATAATAATAGTTTTTTTTTTTTTGCTTTTATTTACAAAATATCAATTTGATATGTAGTTAACTTAATTTTTGGAACAATAATTTTCACAAATTTGAAGTATTTAATAAATGCTTAATTGATTTAATTTTGCAAGTTGAAGTGTTTAATAAAATGATTTTGAAAATTAAAGTATTTAATAAGTATAATTTTATGAGTTAAAGTGTTTGATGGGTCAAAGTAAAAGTTAAGAATGTCACAAAATTAAGTATCCAAATTCAAACGTGAATTTATGTGTTTCACCATATATTTTTATAAACAAAAAAAAAATTTAACCATCAAAATCAAGCCACTTCAGGATTGCGAATTTATGAATAAAGGAAGGAATACAATTGAGACGTATAAAAGGACAGAAAAAAAATAAATAATGGGCAAATATATAAACTCACAAAGTGTAGATTTGAGCCCATCAAAATGATAATTAGGAATGGAGCTACCATACACAAGAGGCTACCATACACGAGAGAAAGCAAGAAACTATCCAAATTCGATGTGGGCAAGAGAAGAGACAAATGCTACCAATGAAAATGATGGCCAGAAAAGGAAGTACGTAGTTTGAGAGAGAGAGAGAGAGAGAGAGATAAGGAATGCACAAGCAAGGTTTCAGGTAAAAGAAAGAGAAAAAAACAACCGAAAACTAAAGGGGACACGGCTAGGTGACAGGAGTATTAAAATATTATTAAAAGTGAGATTCATATATACAATTATAAAAGTAAAGTATATGTAGCTTCCACTTTTAATATTATAAAATACATGTGAATTTTATTTTTAATATTATTTTAATGCTCCTATCATGACGGGACTCCAGTCATTTAGCATTTCCCAACCAAAGGTGAGAGTGTGGGAAAGGGACATGGCTGATGTGGAGGGAGTGCTCAATTAAAATAAACTTATAATTAAAAAATTACTATGTATAAAATATGTGGCATTTCCGTTGATTGGAAATGCTTGATTGCGGACAAAGCCTTTTATTATATTATTAATTTTTTTATAATATGCATTTTATATTGATTATATTCGTTAGATATTTATTTTTTATTTATATAATATTAAAATATAAATATTATTTAGATTAAAATAATATAAGTGATTAATTCGTATTACATATTGTATAAACTATTTACAATGAGATATCTTATGTATTTTCTATTTTTATATACTGAAGTGTTCTTAGAATAATGTTCAATCTAATCCTTAGACTAAATCCTTTAGTCCATAATTTATAAATGTATATTTTCAAAATTTTAATATTATTCAAAAAGAAAATTAAGTCATTATTCAATTTTTAACTCCTAAACTCAATCTCAAATCAATGTCTATATATAATTATAATGAAAAATAATAATAAATTATTTTTTACTACTAGGTAAAGAAAAATAAATGAGAAAATAATCTAAATTAATAATGAAAATCACGTTGGCTACAATGATCATATTACTTACCAATCCATTAAAGAAAGAAATATATTCACGTGTGCACAGATTTTTGAAATCCCAAAAAGTGACAGAAATAAAAATATATAGTTTTAATTTTTTTTTCTATTTTTAAATGTTATTTTCTTTTAAGTCAAATAGATTAAAAATATCAAAAAAAAATATCAAGAAAATTAAAAATATTTAATCATCAATAAGCCATTTATTTATTACAAGGGGATATAAATCTCTTAATAACTTAAAATGATAATAATTATAAATTATTCGGTAAGTAAAAGAAAATAAAAAATTATTATTAAGAATAAAACTCTTTCACAATGCATCTAATAAAAAAACATTTTAATATATATAGATATATAAATATATTAATAAAATATTATATATTTTTTAAAAAAATATTATATATATTTTTAAAATTTTCAACTATTTATCATTTCATTTGAGATTTAATTATATAAAATCTATTTGAAAATTTACTTTTTAAAAAATATATCCTATCAAATCTAACAAATATAAAGAAAAAAAATATAAAAATAAATATAATTTTTTTTGCTTTTTATATTTCTCCTAAAAATATATTATATATATTCTATTCGAAAATTTATTTTTTAAAAATATATATTCAATCAAATCAGATAAATTTTTGCTTTTTATCTATCTCCTAAATAAAATATTTTAAATTATAATTAAAATAGAATTAAATATCTAATAAATAAAATATAAAAATAATTTTAAATGTGTTATTATCATATATATTTATTAAAAAATAAATTTAATAAAGATAAAATTTAGAAATACTTAATTATCTAGAATATTTATTTGAAAAATAATTTTTTTAACCTTCCTCTAAACTCACTAAATTGGTAAAAACACTTATGGCTCAAAAAATTTAAACTCGAGAACTCTCACTCTTTACATAAATGAGAAGACAATCAGACCACATATGATTAACTCAAAAAATAATTTTTATAAAAATATTAATCAAATGATAAAATTTAATTTTCTAAATAACCATGACTAATTTTATTTTAGCATATCTGAAATTTTATCAAAAACAGTATTGAAAATCTCATTATTCTCCTCCTATTCTCACATTTATATATAATATAGATAAATTGAAAATGATATCCGAATGCATATTTATATATTTTAGGTCTTTCTAATGAAATTAAGCCTATTTTTTTGTGTCAAACTTATCTTTCAAAGTTTATTAGAATTCAAATGCTAAAAAATCATTGTGAACTTTTTTCATTATAAAAAGACTCACTATTACTTTAATTATTATTCACCCCCATAAAAACATTATTTCAAGTTGACATGTACATGCATATATATGCATTAAATGGGTTGCAACTCTCAACCATACATATTGTACTAGTGTATCATCTGTCATGGTTGTACAAGATTTTTATTGACTTTGTCAGTTTTGAGTTTCAACTTCAGATTGCCAGACTCTTCTCAATAATATTATATATTTTCTTAGAAAAAGGGAAAAAAATATTAACATCTTTTAAAAAAATCTTTATAAGTAAATGATTTAATTAAGAGTAACTAGTTGTCTTCTTGCGCTTCGACTCCGGTATTATTTTCATTATAATAAATAATTATTTTTTAATAATTTAAATATCAAATATATTATACTTACAAATTTTTTAAAAAATAAAGTGAAAAATAATATTTTTTTTCATAGATTCTTGCAAAAGGATCCATACATTAATTTATACATATATAAATCAAGTTTATAATTAATCTTGAATTTTTTATTTTTTAGAAATATTTTAGTAGGTTTTAAAATAATTTTTATAAATATCAATTATTATGGAATTCATTTTGAATAAATAGTTTAAAATATGGACATAAATCCAATAGAGATTAAAAGTATAAAAAAAATATTAAAATTTATCCTGATTTGAAATAGGTCCAGAAATATTATCATTTTTCCTTATAAAAGAAAACATATATACCAATTTCGTCATACCTTCATTAATTATCGAGATTCAGTGTTCTAAAAACTGGACCAGTCAGTGAACCGGCGAAAGTAAGGGTTCATCGAATTGGAGAGTTTGAAAAGATTTACTACGGTTGAATCGAATTTTTATACATAATATTTTTAAATATATTTATTAAATAAAATTGAAAATATAGGTTAAAAAATTGAACTCAAATAAAAAAATTTTCAAATTTGGATTTAACAAAATATAAAAATTATTAAATAATTTTTAAAAAATAAAATATGAATAAATTTAAAATAAAAAAATTAATTACTATCAAATATATTATTATTTTTTATTTAATTAATATATTAAGATTTGAGTTTATAAATAAAAAAGCCCAAAGATTAAAAATTAGTGAGCCTAATTTTTTGGAGGTCCAAATTAAAAAAATTTATAATTTCTGAAAAATATTCAGAATTGAATCAAACCAATATTTTATTGGTCTGGTTCAGCAATTTTTAGCAGGTTTTTAATCGATTTTGACCCATTCAGTCTGATTTTTAGATATTCGATTTTTCAATGCAATTAGGACCGAACCACAATCCGATTTTTGATCGAACCGGCTGGTCTAGTCTAATTTTTAAAACTATGTCAAGAACTGAATATACTTTATAATTTCATCGCCACCACGGTATTGATCAAGCTCAAATTTATTAAATGCCATGAGAATGGTTTTGTATTGTTTGCAAGAAATCCATCTCTTTTTGTTAAAATTATTATGTGATTTTTTTTATGGTTTCATCTATATTGAAATAGATGTTTATAGAAATTTCATAAAAATAAGAAAGGAAAAAAAATATAAGAGAAAATATTAATGACATCGTTAATAATTTATAAAAAGAAAGTGAAAATTTTTTAAAATATTAATGATATTATTAATTTATTAATTATTTAAAAATTAAAAGTATTAATTAAATTAATTAAATTCTCTATTAATAATATTAAAAATAATTTTTTAAAATATAAAAATTATTTCAACTCAATAGATTAACATTGCTATATAAGCACCTTAATACTCTAAAATGATGTTAGATAAAATTTTTAAAATTTAATTTTTATAAATTTATATAGATGTTAATTTCAATTAATTTATTATTCATCAATCACCACCATAGACATAAGGCAAAAGGTTAACAAAATCAATAGCATACAAAGCATCAACTATAAAATAAGATAACAAACAAAAAAAGAGACCATTTGAAAAAGTTGAAAAAAATTACACTATTATATCATTTTCATAGTATTTTACGGTGTTCTGAGAACCGAATCGGTCAATGAACCGGTAAAGGTAAAAGTTCACCGAATCGTAGGGTTTCACCGAATTCAATACGGTTAAACCGAATTTTATATATAATATTTTTAAATATATTTATTAAATAAAATTGAATATATAAGTTAAAAAAAATTGAACTCAAATAAAATTTTTTTTTCAAACTTAGATTTTACCAAAAAAAATAAAAATTAGTAAATAATTTTAAAAAAAATAAAATATGAATAAATTTAAAATAAAAAAATTAATTACCATAAATTATATTATTTTTTAATTTAATTAATATATTAGGATTTGGGTTTATAAATAAAAAGGCCCAAAAATTAAAAAATTAGTGGCCCAAATTTTTACCGGTCCAATTCAGCAGTTTTTAGTCGATTTTTGACCAGTTTAGTCCGGTTTTTTAGGTACCCAATTTCCCAACGCAACCTAAATCGGACCACAGCCATGTTCTCGGTCAAACAAATCTGTCCGATCCAATTTTCAGAACTATGGTATTTTATCTATTTCAAAAAGGCTAACACTATAAAAAAAAAACACAATTTCGGTCGCTAATTCTTTTTTCTTTGTTACTAGAAAAAATATAGCGACGGACGTGCAACCACATTAATTGGTAGTACAATTTCTTATCGCTAATTACTTAGCGACTGAACGTGACATTGGTCGTAACTTAGCGATCAATAGTTCAATCGCTAAAATTGCTGAACCGGTCGTTGAATCACTTTCTCCCATTAAAGATAAAGTAATCATTAGTCAGTCGCTAAATACTTTTGTCGCTATTCCGTCGCTAAAGTGGATTACTATATTTGACGCTAACTGGTCGCTGTATATTGTTTTAAATCCTTGACTTTCTATCGTTAAGCTATCGCATAAATGTCTCTAAATCATTGCTATAATTTTTTAATTAATTTTGAAAATATTATAATCCCTCGTTATTTTGTCTCTTACTGGCTGCTATTTTTTTTGCATAAAAAATAAAATTTAAATTTTGACCACAAAAAATTTTCACTATAAAAAATTGCAATATACATTCAAGTAATTCATATAAACAATCGCGGCAATGAAAAAAATATTAAATTATAAAAAAAATTATTATTAATGTGCCAGTAAAATTATACAAATTATACTATAATATGTACAAAATAAAACATGGTAATAAAAAAGAAGTCTAAGGAGGGAAGGGGTCTGATCTGCAAGATCATGTACTGGACTCTAAGAAGCAGGTAAAGTCAAAGAAGCCAGGGGATCAGAGTGATCTATCGGTGCAGAGGGAGCTAGTAGTACAATAGGTCAGTCTTGAGCATACATATCCATTAGCTGCTAATGTTGTTACTGTAATATAAGTTGTGATATCTGTTGCTGTTGTGGCTGAAGTTAAACCCGTAAATCCTAAATCTCCTCGGTACATGCATCCGGCTCAGCTAGTATGGGTCTACTCGCTAAAGTCTCATTTGTGCAACTATAAAAAATATCCAACTGCAAATCAATCCCATACACTTTTGTTTTCTTGTCGCCTCTTGCAGCCTCAAGATAAAGCTGCAACTCATCGATCGTAGGCTGCTCACCAATCTGAGCCTGAGATGCGATAGCTCACTCTTTCCCAATAATATAGTTATTCTTATAAATATAGAATACAGTAGGATCAGAACAATGCAAAATGTTCAAATTTAAATGGAAAAATAGAAAAAAATACTCAATTATGCTTACTCTAACAAGCTTGGCACGCCTATGAATGAATGTGACCCCATCATGGTCCTTTGTATGTGTAAATGTGAAGACCTCTATGGAGGTAGTCTGACGGTTAAACTTCCTTGCTTGTAATACATTTCATAATATACGAAACATTTTCAAATACATTTACTAATTAAGCTTAAAAAATGAAGCTACATAAAATTCTCTAAGTGGATATTTTCCATACTAACTTCTCAATAATCTCAACTGCTGAAATGGAACCGTTGATGTCTCAAGATGGACCAACTCCCTCACCATCCATCTCACCGAGCCTATTACGAGACATAATCTCCCATTTCCTGACATACTCCAATTCAGACCAAGCCTGTTGCCAACTAGCCCAAACCTCATCTGAAACACACATGTACTTCTTTTCTATACTTCGCATCTTGTATAAAAGGTCCAAGTAATGCTCCATCGATTGTGTCTCCCAACCTTTCTTGAACATGGCCTCTATAGCATTTGACTCCCATGTTAACACTTTCTACAATAAATAGAAAAATAGAATTAGAAAGATTTTTATATGAGATTTCACAATTATTAAGTTTAATTCATTTTCCAAGTAAGACCATTTACCAGAAACTCTTCCCAGTAGAACTGTCTAGCTTCTTCTGGTATACCTCTCCAAGAGTAGCCATCTTTCTCCAAATGAAGCTTGAAGATCCTCGTAATGGCTTTGGAGGCATCAAATGATGGATGGAAGCTATCAAACAGAATAGAGAAAAATATAATTATTCGTCAGTTAGTAACATAAGTATAAGATTTTTATTATTTATTATTACACATCGTCCTCTGACGATCTTCAAATTCGGTCTAGCATCTCCCTCAACTACAGAAAATGAGCATTAATAGAAAATGTCAATGGTAACATACTAATAAATAAAAATACAAAATTCCACATTAGTGAATTGTATATTATCGGGTGGAGGGACTGTTGATGATGGCAATGCTACAATGGCTGGTGTGGATGGTGCTGCAACATCAGAACTATGTGCCTGAGTAGAAGAAAGGATAGAAGGAGGGATAAGTGGTAGTGGAGGCAAGGAGGGTCGCGTCACTATATGAGTGTCACGTGCTCTGGCATGACCCTCCTTGAATACCTTGACCTCGTCCCCCTCGTGTAAAGTCCTTGACCCCCCTGCCTATATCCATCTGAACAAGAAGAAGGCGATCTATGATACAACATAGAAATTGACATAATTATCACACAAGATTCAAGTTTATACAATAATTATCACACAGTGAATGTATTAATATATACTAATTATTGTAATGTTCCCTATCTCATTCTTCTTCTTCCTCCTCTTCTTCTTCTTCTTTTTCTTCTTCTGAAGTGCCTAAGACTTGGGGCTCCGCTTCAGCACCTTCATCTAACATACCAATCTCAATATATGTCCCATCTTGAGAAGTGTGTCTGATCTGACAATGGTGGTGAGTACAGAGGACCATTTGAAAAATATTGCACAAAGCACATAATCAAGCTTGAGAAGACAGTTCCTAAAACTCTATAACAAAATGAGGTTACCGAAAGAATGAATAGAACCATTTGTGAGGGACTCGATGTATGCTCTCACATGACAAACTTCCTAAAAGCTTTTGGGGTGAAGCAATGAGGATTGCAGTTTACTTGATTAACCTTTCTCCTTTGGCTTCTCTTGATGGAGATGTGCTAGAAAAAAGATAGATAAGAAAACATCTTTCGTATGATCACCTTATGGCGTTTGGATGCAGGGCCTTTGTTCACATTCCAAAAGATGAAAGATCCAAGCTTGATTCCAAGTCAAAATAGTGTATCGTCATGTGTAACAGATACACAAAATTTGGGTATAGGTTATGGGACCCAATTGAAAAGAAAATTGTAAGAAGCAGAGATGTAGTGTTCCTAGAAGACCAAACCATTGAAGACTTTGAGAAAAATGAGAAGCCAAATTCTGTCAATGAGTTTTCCATTGATCTTGATAAAGAACCTCTTGTAGTACCACAGGATGACAGAGGAGATGAGCAAGAAGATGATGGTGAACTTGTATAGAATGATGTTGAGTCAGCCATTATAGAAGAACCACCTCAATTGAGAAGATCTACAAGAGGCAAAATACCTTCCCAAAGATACTCTTCCAATGAGTATTTATTATTGATTGATGTGGGAGAACTAGAAGAATATGAAGAGTCTATGAAAACCAGTCACAAGGAAGAGTGGTTGAAAGCCATGCAAGATGAGATGAAATCCTTGCATGAGAACCATACATATGAATTGGTGAAATTGGCTAAGGGCAACAAAGCACTAAAGAACAAATGGGTGTTCATATTGAAGACTGAACAGAACAGCTCATAGCCAAGGTATAAGGCAAGATTAGTTATGAAGGGATTTGATCAGAAGAATGGAGATGATTTTGAAGAAATTTTCTTACCAATGGTCAAGATGTCTTCCATCCGAGTTGTGCTTGGTTTGGCAACCAATATGAATTTGGAGATTGAACAACTTGATGTGAAGACTGCTTTCCTCCATGGTGACTTAGAGAAGGAAATTTATATGGAGCAACCAGAAGGATTTCAAGTCAAAGGCAAAGGGCACTTGGTATGTAGATTGAAGAAAAGCTTGCATGGCTTCAAGCAAGCTCCTAGGTAATGGTACAAGAAGTTTGAGTCCTTCATAGTAAAGCATGGGTATGACAAAACTACTTCTGATCATTGTCTATTTGTGAAAAATTTTTATAGATGATAACTTTATTATTCACTTATTATATACGGATGATATATTAATTATGGGCCAAATAATAATAAAATTAATAGCTTGAAAAAGGAGTTTGGCAAGTGCTTTGCAATTAAGGATTTAGGACCTACAAAACAGATTCTCAGAATGAAGGTCTCTCGAGACAGAAAGAATAGAAAGTTATGGTTGTCTCAAGAGAAGTATATTGAGAAAGTGCTTAACAGGTTCAACATGGGCAATGCAAAACCAGTTTGCTCTCCACTTGCAAGCCACTTTAAATTAAGTTTCAGTCAGTATCCTTCAAGTGAGAAAGATAAAGAAGAGATAATGAAAGTGCCTTATGCATCTGTGGTTGATAGCTTAATGTATGCATGGTATGCACAAGGCCAGATATTGCTTATGTTGTTGGTGTAGTTGGTTGGTTTCTCTCAAATCTGGGTAAAGAACACTTGAATGTAGTGAAATGGATTCTCAGGTATCTCAAAGGGACTCCTAAAGTATGTTTATGCTTTGGTGATGGTAAACCTATGTTAGATGGATACATAAATGCAAACATGGCTGGTGATATGGATTCTAGAAAATCCACTTTTAGATACTTGATGATTTTGCTGGAGCAGCAATGTCTTAACAATCAAAGCTATAGAAATGTGTTGCATTATCTTCCACCGAGGCTGCTTATATTTCTACTGCAGAAGCTAGCAAGGAGCTCTTATGGATGAAGAAATTCCTACAAGAACTGAGCCATGAACAAGAGAAGTATGTCATTCTGCAACAATCAGAGCGTCACTCATCTTAGCAAGAACTTGAATTTTCATACTAGGTCAAAACACATTGATGTCAGGTATCATTGGATTCGAGATATGCTAAAGAAGAAGTCATTTCAACTTGAGAAAATATACATCGATGATAATAGCTCTGATATGATGACTAAAGCTTTGCATATGGAGAAGCCTGTTGGTTTCAGAGAAATAGCGAGCATCGCGAACCTACCCACTTGAATGTGAGGAGGGATTTATTGGCGCAGTCCTAATCAAGTGGGCACCGCCCACTAATTTTTTTTTTTTGGCCAAGAGTGGGCACTGCCCATTGAATTGTTTTCTCTTCTTTTTTATTTTTTTTGGCTGGTGAGGTACCTCACGTAAATACTTTCAACTTATTTATTTATTTTTTGCTATACATATGTGAGTGTGTGTAAGTGTTAGAGGTGTGCAAAACTAAAAGGAAAAGGTGCAGAATGTGTAAGTGCAACCACACAGCAAAAAGAGAAAGAAAAACAAAGAGAGAGTTTAGTTTTAGGGAATGTTTTCTAAAACGAGAAGTGACAAAAATAATGAAGAAATTATTGTTAAGTGCTCCAGGAAACACTGCGAATGCCATTATTTTTAATCTTATTTGTATTAATCTCTTTGTAAGCCTATTATTTTTAATAGTGGAGAAATATTCGGAATTTATCCATGGACGTAGACCTAAAACAATTAAGGGTGACCACGTAAATTTCTGTGTGTCATTTTATTATTTCAATGCCTTAATTATTCTTTTAATTTTATTGCAGGATCTAACAATATATAATCTAATCTAAATATTTAATGCACTACAAATTTTAGAATCCTAACCATATACAAATATTCTATCTATTTTTCCACAATTTGATTGCATGCTCTATTTAAAAATTATTAAAATTTAAATTTTTGAATTCTTTTCTTATCTACATCTACATACTTATTTAATATAATTTAAACATTTAATCACTCGTAAATTTATGCAATTTATATTTGTTTCTCTTTTATATTTTGTTTCTTCCCTTCTAAATCTTCAATCTTTATTATTCTTTTCCTTTCACGGTATTCATCAAGAATTATGTATGTTGGATATAATAGACATGGTGGGAAAAGGTTCCACTTAGATAGATGGGCATAATAGGAATATGGAGCTTATTTCGAATTGAGTTCGATGAATAGTTAAATTTAGATAATAATAATTATAATAACTATTAAAAATTTAAATTAATATCCATATATACTAATATGCATGTGTTTTCAAACTCATTATATTTAACTTAAAATGAAATTTGTTCAAATTCAAATTAAGTTTATATTGAGTTCTATGTTTGAGGTTTTTGAATTGATTTACAAATAAAAAATATAAAAAATTTGACTACTACAATAATTTCAAAAAATATAAAATAATATTTAAAATACTCATAAGCGAACCGCAGTCTTTTAACTAATTTATATAGTAACATTCTATATAATATTTTTCTTTAATTGATGGAAAAAATTTTATTCATTTAAGTAATTAATTTAAAAACTACAAAAACATTTACAAGATTATTGCTGTTTTTAATTTTATTTGAAAATATTTAAAAAGGTTATTACTGTATATTTGGAAACAATTGTTTATAAAGCTCGGTTTTTGTAATTTCATAATAATAACTATTGCATCTAGTTAGGAATTTTCAAAAGAAAAAAAAAAAGGAAATGCTTGCCTATCGTGGAGGGTATTTTTATCAATGAATTTATATAGAAATCATATTAATTTTAGTATAATTTGAGTTAGGTTAGGTAAATTCAATTTGGTAGAATTTAAATATATTTTTAACTACAAATATAAAATTTTAAATTTTTATAAAAATTCTATAAAATATTGCGAAATTTATTTTTTAGCTATTAATTTTTAATTAAAAAACTGGATAAACAAAGGTTTAATTAATTAGAATTAAAAAATCTTTTCCTTTGTGGATACTAAAAGAGGGGGGGTGAATCACCATTTTTCTAGAAAAGGAAATGAACTATCTATAGTAGAAAATGACGTAATTACCCTTCCTTTCATTCTCCACCAATTATATTTCTGTTACTTCGTAGTAACATTTGTCCCCATACTTTCATTTCTTCCTTCTGTCAGATAATTTCAGACCTTTCTTTCAATGGATTCATCTTCCTCCTCCAAAGTTGCGTTAGATCTCTCTCCCATGCTCAAAGTATACGAAGACGGCCATGTAGAGAGACTCTTAGGCAACGAAACTGTCCCTCCCTCTCTCGATCCCAAAACCCAAGTCCAATCCAAAGACGTTCTCTATTGCCCACAGCATAATCTCTCTTCAAGACTTTACCTTCCAAAATCCTCAACTCCAAACAAGAAACTTCCTTTACTGGTTTACTTTCATGGCGGCGGCTTCTTCATCGAAACCGCCTTTTCTCCTACTTACCATAACTACCTCAACCATTTAGTCGCAGAAGCTAATGTCATAGTTGTCTCCGTTGACTATAGGAGAGCGCCGGAGCATCATCTTCCGGCAGCATATGATGATTCTTGGACTGCCCTTAAATGGGTTGCTTCTCATTTTAATGGTAATGGCCCTGAAACTTGGCTAAATGAATATGCTGATCTTGGTAAGGTTTTTCTTGCAGGAGATAGTGCCGGTGCCAATATAGCCCATCATATGGGTATTAGATATGGGCAAGACAAAATTCTTGGGATTAATGTTTTAGGTATTGTTTTAATACATCCTTATTTTTGGGGAAACGAGGCTGTTGGTGATGAGCCTAAGATCTTGGAGATGAGATCAAAGGTTGAAGGGTTCTGGAGTTTTGCGAATCCAACATCAAGTGGCGTAGATGACCCGTTGATCAATCCATGTGTAGACCAAAATTTGGGAAAGATTGGGTGCGGGAAGGTGCTTGTTACTGTTGCACAGAATGACATGTTGAAAAGCAGAGGTTGGTATTATTATGAGAAATTGAAAGGTAGTGAGTGGGAAGGAGAAGTGGAGATTATGGAGGCTAAAGATGAGAATCATGTGTTTCATTTGTTCAATCCTACTTGTGAGAATGCTTTTGCTATGCTCAAAAAGGTTTCTTCTTTCTTGAATCAAGCTAATTAAGGACTCAATAAGGTTGGATTTATCATCTTTAAACTATGTTATCGTGTCTTTTTGAATACTCTTTTTGTAATGTTGTTATGTAATCAATCGTATCATTAATGAGATGCGGATCCCTAAATTTTAACAATATATTTTTCTTGAACATGGAGGCTAATTTATGTATGCAACCTTTATGAAATAGTTACTGCTGTTATGACGGAGAGTCGGTTGTTGATATCAAAAAATATGTTCAAGTGCAATCATGGACATAGGACAGGGACGAAACTACGTGGAAGAGGAGGGGTTCCCCACCCCAATTTTTTTTTTTTAAAAAAAAAAACTTTTCCCTTTATAAATCAGTCCCTCAAACTTAATACCAAATGAAATTTTCTAACACAAGGTATTCTCTTAATAAAATTTAACGCACTTTGTCCTCCCTCCGTTGTAAATTCTAGCTTCATCCCTGGACATAGACTGAAATTCAGGAGGTAAAAAAAAGAATTTAAAGCTTACCATGGTTAAATCAAAGTGAAAAATATTTACAGCACAACGAACTCCATCTGTTCTTTATCCATTTAATTAAGTGCATGTCTTATAAAGCCCTTTTCCTTATACAGCATTGTTATTAAATTCCGACCGGCCGGACCAACGGCCGACTAAAAAATAAAAAATCTATTTTATTTTTGAATCAGTTGAAGTTAAGAACTAGAATGGGATCAGCTAAACCGATCGATCCAGATAGATTCGACCATCTCATTCAGTTCTTTAATAAATGCAATTATTATTACAATTATTTCAAATTATACCATTTATTTAATATATATTATTAATATTTTTATTATTCGATCTCTTTATTTAACTAATTTATTTAAAGAAATTAAATAAATCTTTTTCAATTATGCAAAATAATAATTGAAAAAGAAAAATAAGTGGATCTCTATTTATATTGAACACACGATCCTTTATTTTAAGGGAAAATACTTATCTAGATCTGTTTCATATCCGTACCTATAAACTGAACTAATGAAATAATATTTTTATTAAAATGAGAGTATTTTTTATTATTTATATGAAAAAAATGATAAAGTTGAAATACTTTTAAAAAAATTTTAATTTCATTTACTCTGTCACGGGGCCATATCCTCGCAGCTCCTGGCACCCGTGTGGCGCCTAGACTTAACTCATAATCTAGGCCAGCCATGCACACTCTGAGGGTCTTAGCATCGTATCCGACCGTAGGGCATATCTGCCAAGCATAAACATAAGGGTCTCGCACCTCCGTGTATGGCCTAAATGTCCGGCCTCTAGTGGACAATCAAAAAACTTTAAAACTATTTTAGAGGGTTAAAAAGTTGAAGCGTATGGTGGTGTTAGATATTGTAGACTCTCGGTTTTTGTTTTGTAGCTACGAGCAATTTATACTATTTTTTAAATTTTATATAAAAAAATCATAAATCCTAAATAAATAAATTATAATTATTTATTTAAACCTTTTAAATAAATAAATTATAACTAAAATATATAATTGTCTATTTATTCATTTAAACAATTTAAATAAATAAATCGTAATAAATTTATTAATAGAATTTTCAATTTAATTAATTACATTTATTTATTTAACTATTTAAATAAATAAATTATAATTATTTAATTTATTTAATTTAAAATTTATCTTAATAAATTTTAAACATAAATCATACTTAATAATCTAGGTAAAATTATAATTAAATATAAATTATAATTTTATCCTTAATTTCACAAAACTTAATCATAATCAAGTCATACTTAATTTGATTTCTCGTGCACTTACTATTTTTACATATGTGACTTTTAGATTTTAAATATATTGACAACAAATATAAATTTAATTAATTAATTAATATTTAAATGTCAATTATATTATCTAGCAACATGTCAAGATTATTCAAATATTTGAAAAGTCAAAGTGATTTGACTTAATCTTTCAGTGCATAATTTATCACTGTAATTGATATCCTTTATTATTAATGTTCTGATTTAATAATTAAACATTGAGTGTGTTTGCTTTACTAAATCATATTAGTTTTTTAACGTTAGCCGTTGATCAGTTGAATGAAATTCCAAATTTAATTTGCTAATTTCATTTTACATTGCACAAGGTTTTTTTAATCAATACTAATAGAGAATAATTAGAATATTTCCCCTTACTTACCTAAAGTGTTGAATCATCTCTTAATTATACAAATATTTCCATACAATTTCTATTATAATCACATTCTAATTTATATTTATTTTACAAAGAAGTATTATCTAATTAACCTTATCTTTCACCAAAATTTATTCAATATAATATAAAAAATAAATAAATATATTTTATTAATAATAAATATTTATTATATGAAATATTATTTTTAAAATATAACCGATCAAACTGAGGATAACACATAAAACTAACAACTAACAGCAGCCTGCAGATGATAAAAGATAATCATCAATTATGCAGAAAAAAGAATAAGAGCAATAGATAAAGGCAAAGAAAGTTGCAATTTATTAATCAGTCATGGTTGTAGACAAATTAAAATTGTTACCAAGTGGAGAGTCATAATCTCTTCCACAAAGCCAACCTTTCAGATTTGGACAGTCATAATCTATAGAGATTTCAGAAAAAAAAAAAGAGGTGAAAGAAAAAGAAAAAAAAAACTCGTACACAACGGTATATATATAGAATAGCAGAAGGGGATCGACAATACAAACACTAGTTCTTTATCCAATCTGTGAAGATCTTCATCTACTAAACCAAAAAGAAAATCAAAACCACAAGCAAAAGTCGCACAATGAATCCAAGATTCGAAGCAGCAGCCCAATCAACAGCAGCTGAAGTAGCTCTTTTACCACCAGATCCACGCACAATTCGTCCACCACCACCAGTAGCCGCAATCACTCCGCCGCCACCTGCGCCCCGCCCTCCAACTCTAGCAGCTGCATATGCCACCTTCAATGCAATGACTGCAACCACAAGTAGTATCTGAGCAAAACTGCTACTTCTTCTTGCTCGTATCTTGTTCTTCATCGTTATCTTTGTATTTAGGAATGCAGAGAGGTTTTATCCCCTTCCTGTTTTTCACCTTCTTGCTTTGAACTGATAAAATTAAGAAAATTAATTTTTTTGGGTACCGGAGAGCAGAGGAAGCCAAGAAATTTATACATCCAAAAAGGACAAAGGCGGTATTAGTCAGACAAGAAGACGTGTAGATCTTTGCACCTAGAAAATCTTTATCCGCGGATGCCATGGCTTAAATACTCGACGAGTGATTCATTTAAAAAGTTAAACCAGTGTGTTTTGTATCAATTGCATCTTATTCTTACTTTAAGTCTTTAAACAACCTAAATTAAAAAGTTAACAGTAATTATTAAATTCCAATTAAAATTAGGGTCTATAAAAATAATAAAAAATATCATAGTAACTATTTTAGGTGTTTTTCTAAACTTTACTTATGTCTCTTTAGTTCTAGTATAACATTATTATTTTATTTATACGACCACTAAAAAATATTCACGGATGTAACAGCAAATATTCTTCTTTATAGTTGTAATAGTAAATATTCTTATTTTTTTTCTTTATTTTTGTTTAATATTTTTCATAATGTGACACTAACAATGACACAATAGCAATACTTATTGAACTGACATTGTTGCATTGTTTCACTTATAGTGTAACATTTAAAAAAGACAGAGCAAAGAAAGTATTGCTCTATAAAGCTGTTACACACGTTAAAATAAAATGAAATTTAATATACTGCAACAATGCATTTGTTACACTATTACTGAAACAAAAACTTTTGAAATGTCAACAAAACATCATTTTGATAAATATTTTTCAGCAACACCGTTTACAGAAATATTTTTTTCATAGCACCATTTTGGAAAAAAGCCCTGAAAAATCACTGGCAATAAAATATATGATGTATTAAACTTTCCTATACAATGACTTAAAAGCTTCAAGTTGTTATAATAAAGCTGACGTTTTTGCCTATAAAGCTTTAGCATACCACAATAGCCTGAAAGAAACAGAGATTTTAACAGAAAGAGATAGCCTTGCAAGCAAGAAAACATAAAAATATAACACCATCATAAATTATTTCAATTGATGGGAATATTTTTGTCAAAATGACAGTAAGTATGCAGTCCATGAAAGATTAATCTAAGAAAATATGTGGATCCAGTGGACTTGTCAATCCGTCCGAAACAATGTCTCAGATTGAAATAATGAGATCACGGTCCCAGTAAGTTGAGGAAATCAGACACCTTGCTCGTATAATAATCTGGTTGGATATTGTTTGAGGGGTCTTCCAGAGTGGATTGATTTGTCACTCCTGCAATTTTTTTGCAGATCCAAGCATCATGAATGTTTATAATGTTAGAATTTACATTAGCATCATTGCCAAGAAAACAAAAATCAAATAAACAAAAGAAATCAGTTTACCTGAAAGAACAAGAAGAGTTTTGCAGCCAGCATTTTGGCCAAATAAAATGTCAGTGTCGAGTCTATCCCCCACCATACACATTTTTGAGGTGCTGACTTGAAATCTGGTGAACAGAACAAAAAGCAGATCTATAAATACAGCGTTTTGATCAACAGAATTGGAAGCAGTAACAGAAACAGAAATGCGGGTATGAATCAATCTGAGGCTGCCATTATCATGAAGTTTTGTAAGGCCATTAATTAGCAGAATCACTCAAATCAATAATAATAAATGTTTTTAAAAAAAGCAACTAAAAGAATATGCAAGATATTGAATGACTAATGACCTAAGGGAACATTCTATAAGGTAGAAGAATGACTGACAAGTCATCCCTAGAGATATTGTGGAATGAAATCTTATTAGAAACGGGCAATATGTTGTGGAATACTAGTGTTTAAAACCATGGTAAAATGTCCAAATTATATCCAGCAGAAGTTGCATATTAAGGGAAAAAAATATGCCATAATAGAAATCAGAGAGGTTCATTATTATTTTGTTAGGACAAAAGCATTTCGAGCAACATCACTATTAGTTTAAAAAACCTGCAACTTATTTTGGATGATGGCCCCTGTGGTTCTATATCAGACATTCTAGACTCCAGTATTTAATGCACTTATGAAAATGTAATCTAGAATCAACTGATAAAAAAGAATTAAGAATGATGAGACAGAATGAAAATTAACTTACTTCTTCAATAAAAATTCCATCATGAAGGTTGAAGGTTTTCCAACTACAATGGGCTCTCTCTCAGTTGAACCACAAACAGCAGCGACCATACAACCCGCTCCTGAATCCCAGAAAAGAAATTAGAGGCTGGCCATCAAGCATGTAATACAACTGCAAGTTAGCTTCCTCACCAGGCCACTCTTGTAAGTCAGTCATATGTCCCACAGCATCACGGTTGGTTGCGATGAAGACACACCCTGGATTCTCACGAATGCACAGGGTTCCATACCTGTCAGAGTAAGAAACATACAGCTAAGATGCAGAATTTTACAACTCTAGCTGGTTGAGAAACATATTAAAGAACCCACTTCATAGTACATAGATATCCTGAAAATTTTGCATTATTTTACAATCTCATTTTGTCTTTTCAAAGTCTAAGCTAAGACCTATCTCCTCTGACTTCCAAAGTTGTAAATGAGGCAAGCTTCTCAAGGCTTGGCTTTGTAAAAGTTCGATTTAACTCATTCAATTCAATAAGCTTAACAAGCCAAGCTCAACCCTGTTTATTAGACTCATTTAATAAGTGAGCCGAACTTGAGTTCAATCCTATAAACAAGCCACTTTTTTTTTTTAATTACAAACTCTGATTGAGCCAAATTTGAGCTCATTTACAACCCAAATGAGCTAAACCGAGCTAAACTCAAGCTCAGTTTTTCAAGCTCCAGTATACCTTTAACAAGCCAAACTCAAGCTCAATAGAAATTAGCTCTCTCAGATTATTTATAGCCCTATTGACTTCCATCAAACTTTAGCTAATACCTAATGTGTAGAAAACTACAAATGAACATGGAAAAATGCAGTTCATAGTTTCTTTTTCTTACTGAAGTTTGTAATAATTGACATATGGATCTAACCCAACCACAACTGCTCCAACCTGTGATCGAAGTTGCACCATTATAAATCGCAAACAGAAAAATGTGAAATTTTCAAATGAATTGTGGCCAAGATGTTACATTACACTCTTATCATGTTCAAACAGGGAATTTGATTTCAGCTCAACTCTTCTCTCACCATCTTCCTGCAATTAATTTTTCCAATATTTGAATAAATAAAATATGATAAATAGATTTTATCGGTTAAAGCAAAAACAAAAGGAAAAAGGTTCACTCTCTCCAAGGAAAGCCAAAAAGAAACCAAAAACAAGCTAAAAGGAACTTCCAATCAAGAATAAACTACCAAAGCTTTCTCATGTTTCAAACCAATTGGAACATCTGCAATTGCAAGAGATAGAGCGAGGTTGAATGAACTGGCAGGTACAGCAACCCCACCACTAGAATACCGCCAAGAAGGACAAGCAACACGACAGGTTCCAAACTCAATGTTAACTACTAGCCATGTGGAGACTAATATTTCCATCTTTTAATCCTTTCTGTTCTTCCTTAATTGTAAGTAAACCTAACATTTTATTGTCAATTGTTCAAGCAGGATTGTTCACCATGCTGCTAATCTCCAGCATTACAAACCAGCTAATTCCTTGAACAAATATCTTATCAGCTCCAAAAAAAAATTAGGAGAAGGAAATTTAAAAAAATAAAAAAAAATAAGAAGAAGAAGAAAAGAAAAAAAGAAAAAAACAGAAACAGAAAAATCAATTATGAAATTATGGAGGGACATACTGGGCCGCCAAGAGCTGTGTATCCAGCGAGCTGCAGCTCTTCTTTTATACCTTCCCCACCAATCACATATACCTGCAAAAGAATAGATAAGGAACTGCACAAGCAAATGCTTTGAAGTGCACGCTTACACATGCAACAATACGAACATCGTTTTGTCTAATGGTCATCATACCACATTAGACAACATTGTAACCAGAACAAGCTTCCAAAAATTGTAACATTGCAACATTGCAACAAGTATTCAAAGAATTAATCTAAAGGGGTAAGTGTATAGAGTAACACCAACCTTCTTTTCTATAGGAAAATTATTGACCTTCAAGTACATAGCAGCTGCAAAAGATGAGGAGAATATCTCATCCTACAACCATTTGAAAACAAAACCCACATTTAAGAGAATATAAAATTAAGTTCTAAATTGAAAAAAAAAATTGAAATACTACCAAAACAAACCTCAGTAACTGAAATTCCAAGGGAAGAGAACTTGTTCGCGTATTGCCTTCTTGATTTCATGGAATTGTTGGTAACGAAAACCAATTTCTTCCCCTGAATTATCCAACAAATCCATCCATTACCATTAATGAAAATAAAGATTTACAATCAAACAAGAGAGGTAAATGAAAAGACTGCAAGATGCCTTAGAGCGAAGCAGTTCAAGTGTCTGAGAAACGCCATCAATTAGCTTATCGCCTTTCCAAATTACACCTAAATTTACAAAATCATAAAATTAAAATACGTTACTTCAAAACTAAAATAATAAGAAGAATAAGAAATAAAGGGAATCTAAATATCAGAAGTACCATCGCAATCGAAGAGAAAGGCCTCGACGGAATCGGAAAGAGCCCTGATATTGTGAGATGAGAGAAGCTGGGCGGTTTTTTTGGCAATGTTCATTGTAGAAAAATTTTTTGAGGAGAACGATTTGCCAGAGAGAATCTAAGTATGAAGAGACTACGGCAACGGCAGCCATTATAAAATGGAACGCGGTCTCTCGGCTTTGGAATATTCTTCGCAATCACTCCACAAGTTGTCTTTTTAACGCCATTACTCTGGAAAGAATTATTTTAAACTAACGTACTTCCCTCTTGACGCACGTGCTCTCTTTAATTGTAAATTGGTAACTGTATTGTAATTGAACTCTTACCTGCAAATCCTTGTCGAGTTTGGTTGGTCTTTACCCCTCACGTGAAAAAAAGTAAAGAGCTATAGAAATTATTATCAATTTTATAAATATTTTTTAACGAGAGAGCTGCTTTTAATGTATATTACATAATATTATTTCAATTTATTAAATCTCTAATAATAAAAAAATGATTCTCTTGCCCAGTGACAAGGAGATGCCTTGTAAACAAAATGTCTCAAGTTTTATCCATCCTCTGAGGGTGTAATTCGAATAATACAGAATAAAATGACCCTCGATCCGATTTCATTTCAAATATTTTGAAATTAAAATTTTATTTCATTTTGTTCCAAAAATTTTTCAGAAATTAAAATTTCATTTTATACTATTTTACGAAAATTTCATGTGGAATTCGATTATTTTAAATTTCTCAATTGTAAATATAATTTTAGTCTATTATGATATATTTTAAAATATAAATTTTTAAATTTAACAACAAAATAATTAATATGATTATTTAAATTAGATATAAATATTAAAAATGCAATTAAATTACAGTAAAACAATAACATCAAGCTTATCAATGAGAAATGAGATTATATATCATCACTTGACAACTTTTCATTCAACTAGTAATAAAATAATAATAAATATATAAAATAAAAAGTTAGTGCGACCAAAAATTATATATACACATGAATGTTCAAGCAAAGATAAAGTTCAAAACATTCTTTACGTTCAGTTTTTCTATTTTTCTTTTTTAAAATTTTATTTTATTTTTCTAAAATTTGATTGGATGTTGAATATATTTTTATTTAAATTTTATCACTTTAAATTTTATAGATTATCATTATCACTTTAAATTTTATTCAAATAAGTACAGTTTTAAAATTCCTTAATTCTTAATCTTTTTTATCTATATATTCCTTTCTCTATATATATATCTATACTTACCTTTCTCCCACTCTTTCAATGTAAAACATCCAACGGAAAAAACATTCTATTAGTGCTGGAGATGGTTTGCATATTTGCTATTCGTAAACGCAGTGTCGTATGTTTATTTATTTCTTAATTTAAAATTTTCATTATATATTGGTAAATGTAAGTTTGGTTTGGTTATTTATCATGATTTCTATTATTGTATTTGATGATGAGTCATAATTGTGCATCTGCGTGATATGTAATCTCATTGTATTAAGCTGCCAATTATTTATTTACTTCCCCATCAAAAACCCACTTTTATATATAGTATAAATCATGAACATAAAAAAAACTAATTTCTTATTTCAATATAATTAGCTAAATTCTAAAAATTATTATTGTTGAAAAATATATTAATAATATGTGTGCATTTTTTTATATAAGTGATATCATACATGACTTTTGCTATGATTAGTAAAAGACTCCATAGGATAGTTAAGAAATTGTCACGATCCGTTTCCATGGACCGGACCGGCACTAGGACCTGGGTAAGCTTAAGGCCCCCGAGGCCCGTAGTAAGCCTAATCTCTGGTTTCAACACCATAATTACATGAAAATATTCTACAAGTTGGCCCATTATATTTTTAATGACTCAAACTATCATAGGGTCTTATTTTATTCAACTCAATCATTCCCATAAAGTCTTACATACACTTAACATTATTATTATTACAATCATAAATCTTAACATAACTGCGGATTTTCTACTACTGTATTACTACAAAGAATTCTAAATAATTATATCTTATACATTTACATAATCCTTTAAATAATCCCAAAGGAAAGAAAACTAATGCTCCAAATATATTCGACTGATTCACAATTTCCTGAAACAACATAAGGGATAAGGGGAGAAAGGAGTGAGTATAAAACTCAGTGAATAACAACATATAATACCAAACCCACACATTCACACAAATGATACTTAAGGCATTCTAAATGGACATTCTCCATTCACATAATGACAATCATATCACCCACAATCAACTGCAACCATATGCACATCAAGTGGTTGTTAGTCAGTGAAATCACCATAACAGGACCATGCTCTCCCCAAGCATGCTTTAACATCCATCATATCACATCGTGTGATTCCATGGTCCTGTGACTTGTGCACCCAGGGAGCCCACCCCCAATCGGGCAAAACCATAATCAGATAAAATATTTTTCGCAAAATAGTTTTCTTTGTAAAAATATTTTTCCATGACACGTGTCATCATCCAGAGTGCACAAGGGG
>CANUEX010010737.1:0-11793 GCA_948099535.1 Jatropha multifida
CAATGAAAGCATGAAGAAGAAGGATTCCAATATGAGAGAGTTTATAATATAAAAACACAAGATTAGTTTGTCTCTCATAAAAATCAGTTTTCTCTTCTCTTTAGAAAATAACCGTGAAACTAGGAAGAAGAAGAAGTATGAGAGAATTCACAATATAAAAGATAGAAGATTAGTCTTTGCTCTTATACCTTTAGAAATTTTTGCCAAGCCTCAATTTATAGAAGAAGTAGGGGTTGCTTGGTGGTTGGTTTGAAAAAGAAGGAAAGTCTTTTTGAAATATTATTTCCAAAAGAGAATTTCAAATCAAAGATTATTTTTAAAAGACAATCTTTTTAAATCACATTTTTAAAAATTCAAATCATAAAATATATTTTGTGAAATAAAATATTCCCTCTAAGATTTTCAAACATTTGTTTAAGGAAATCAAACCTTTTAGGAAACGTATTTTAAAAATTGAAGAAGATATTTATATATATTCTTAATATGGCATGATCTTCTTTCTATTTTGACAAGATACTAAATAATCCTAAGATACCATGAGACACTAACCAAATCTTCAATTCTTCAAGAGTGTCTTAAGTCTTGATCTTCCATAGGATTCATTAGATCTTCACTTGATGATTTTTCCATTTAAATTCCTATAAAAGACTTTAGCACAATCTACAAAATAATTCATTCAATTTATTATTTTTTTTAATCATCAAAATAGAGTATTGTAATAACCTTGAGTCGAAAATTAACTTATTCTTTCCTCAATTTATTTCTTACTTAATAATATAATGTATTATTTAATAATTTGATTCTTTCTTTTCTTTTTCTATTTAATTTGATAGCACTTATTTAATATTTCTTCTATCTAACAATTACATTTCATAATATTAACATAGCCCATCCATTGGGCTATTCATAATTATTTCCCAATCGTCATTTTCAGAAATTTCACAACTTATCAATATTATCAATAATTAAACTGTCTTAATTTAAAATTATGCCATTTATAATTTCTTTCACAATTAATCAATAATCTTTCATAAATTGGCTTATTTCCCTAATAACTTTGAGAATTCACTTTCAATTCACAATTACTCTTACATAGTTTACTTAGTTTTAATTAAGCCACAATAATTCAATAAATAATAATTTATAATTTGCATTTTACTTCAAAATTAAATAATCAGTTCTGAAAATATACCAATTGTGATTCCGAGTACGAATTCGAGTTCAGGTATCGAAATGTAAGATTTTGCCTCTTGGAGATCTCGCCGGACCGCCATCCGTGCCGCCGTCTACGGTGGCCGGAGCACCCAAACAACCCAAAATTGGGCGATTCTCAGGCCATCGGGCTCAAAACTCTATAAGGATCCTAAATCCAACGTCATTTAAACAAGATCGAACCTAGAACACATCGAATCAAGCTCGACAATTACTGTACCTCCACCATTCATGGTGGTTTCATCAACAACACTCCATCACCAGAATCAATGGAGGGGAAACGTTCGCGTGGCCAAGGGGAGTCAATTGGAGGATTCCTCTCTGACTGTCTTCACTGCTAACGATGAAGATTATCAGAAACATTATCGCAACATGTCGTTGGAGTTCCAGTCTTGATCTCCTTCATTTCAAGCACTGATCGCACAAGCCAAGGCCATCAACTTCATCCTCTCATCTAGTAGCTGCCTCCTCCGCGCGATCAAGCACAGACAGCAGACCTTCCCAGCCATCAGTCGTGCCACCAGCCTCTGCCCGCACCTTGGCACCGCTGGTGACCTAATCTCAGCCCCTCAAGCTTGATCCTAGTGAGCTCAATCCCAATCCACACAATCCCAGCCATCTCAATTGCGATCCGAGTCCCGATCGTCGTCAGATAATTATTTTGGGACTATGTTTAGTAATTAAGGGTACTAAAAATAATTCCTAGAAATTTGATTAATTAATTTAAATATTTTTATAATTGATTTTATTATTGTGGATGAGTGGTTGAATCGTTGATTTTAGTATTTTTGGTTATGATACTCGGTTTAGAGTAACATTATCTGTGTGGTTGAATGAGTTATTAAATTAGGTTGCGAGTAATGTGTGTTTAATCTGGTGATTGATTTAAGGAACTGTTAATAGTTAATTATAGGATTTTAATTAATTGTTGGGTTTGATAAATATTAAATTGGTAGAGGATTTTATGGATTGAAAAGAAATAAATTATAGAAGCCCTATAATTAAGATTGGAGGATTTAATTAATTAGATCAAATTATGTTGATAATGGATTTTATTAGGTTATAAATATTATTGATGGATTTATTAAGGTTTAAGTATATTAAAATTATTGTTAATGGATAATTAGTTGATTTGGACAAATTATTATAAGGAACGAATTCTGTATATATATATAGGTATATTCTGTAAAAGTAAATTAAGGGTTAGAACTTGTAAATTATAGTTCAATAAATTTATCAAGTTGATTTAGTCTAATAGGGGATTAAAATGAGTAGATTTTAATTAATTAAGGTTAATTGGGAAATTAGTTGAATTATTAAGGTTTGATTAAAATAAAATAGATTGTGGTAATTGAGTTGAGGAAATTAAATTAATTTGAGTTGGAGGAGGATTATAGAATTATTCGATTAATTAGAATATGGATTAGTAAATATTAAGTTAGGTAGAACGTTTTCAGTAATTTAGGTTATTAAGTAAATATAAATAAAGAAGTTTATGGTAATTGTTGTAGATGTAAAAATGGGGGCTTTTTCCCAAAATGGTGCTATGGAAAAAAATATTTCCGTAAACAGTGTTGGCTAGAAAATATTTACTAAAATGATATTTTGTTGACATTTCAAAGTCTTTTGTTCCAATCATAGTGCAACAAATCCATTGTTGTAGTCATAGTGCAATAAAACCATTAAATTTCAATTTATTTTAACGATATGCAGTAGCTTTGCAGGAACTTTACAAAGCAATATTCTATATCCTCTGCCTTTTTTGAATGTCACGCTATAAGTAAAACTATACAGTAATGTCAGTTCAATAAGTATTGTTATTGTGTCATTATTAGTGTAACATTATGAAAAAGATTAAGCAAAAATAAAGAAAAAAAGAAGAATATTTACTGTTACGACCGTAAAGAAGAATATTTGTTGTTACATCTGTGAATCTCTGAGTGGTCGTATAAATAAAATAATGTTACATTATAACTGAAACAATATCATAGTGTCAGGAATACATTCTTTGCGTTGGGAAGGGACGTAAGTAAAATTTAGAAAGACACGTAAAGTAAGGGGAATGGATGGAATCTTGCAGGGATTTATCTTTACAATTGTTACATTATTAGTAGAACAATAGGTATTCTATAACTCCATCCAGCCTATATAAACCACCTCCACCGTCTAATTGTGATGCATATTTTTATTAATTTCCTTCTGCTATTTTTAGAAAGAAATTATACACTACATATTATCATTTTCTACTACTACTCTACTAAGAAACAAATAAAAGTGTGACAAGTCAGATATGAAGATTCATGCTTTTTGGTAAGTTTATAGTACTTTTTTTTATTAAGTTATATTATTAATTATTACAAATAAAATATTTGACTTGTAATATTTTTTTTTATAGACTCAGCATATATAGGAGAAGTTTGTTTTTAAGGTACACAATTTTTTTACGTAGAAATGTCATTTTAATTTAAGTTATTATTTTTGTTTTATATATCTCCATATAACTTATTTATAAATTGACTTAGAGAACATTGTAAATATAAAATTGTCTTAGGTTATGAAGGTTGAGTATTAAATTATTTAAAGGTTGAGAATATTGTAAATATAAAATAAGTTAAATAATCAATATGTCCAATAATGGTCAAATAAAATTAATTCTCAGGTGACATAAAAGTAATTTGAATTGAAAAATATATTTTGCAGAAAATGACAACTCCATCGTATGGTAGTGTTCACTGGAATGGCAAGATTATTCATAGTCAAGTTGGATATGACTATGATGGTGGTAGATCTAAGATTTTTAAAATTTCTAAAAGATTGAGATTCGAAGAGTTGGTCATGAAAATAGTACGGGCAATCAAACTAAAGGAAGATAATGAATTTTTATAGCTAAAATAATATTTAGACAACCTGCACTAGCAAATGGTGATATGCAATTTGACTGTATGGAGTTGTGGAATGATAATGATGTCTCTTTAATGTTTGATTATATTAGTTGGTATGTAGATATACAATGTATTCAATTTTACGTTGATATTTTTTGAGGTGTTCCTCCAAGTCCTAGTAATTATGATAATGCTAATGATAGGAATGGGGATGGGGATGGTGATGGAAATGGAGATTGGGATAAGGATGGGGGTGGGATGGGGATGGGGGTGATGATGGAAATAGAGATGGGGATAGGAATGAGGATGGGAATAGGGATGGGGATAGGAATGAGGATGGGAATAGGGATGGGGGTGATGATGGAGATGGAGATAGGGATGGGGATGGGGATGGGGGGTGATGATGAAAATGGTGATGGGGATAGGAATGGAGATTGTAATGGGGATGGGGATCATGATAGGGATGGTGATAATGATGGTAATATAGGTGTGGATAGTTGTGGTGGTAGTGATGATGACGGTAATGGTAATTACAAAGAAGAAGACGAAGGCAAGGAGGATGAGTTATAGTATGATGATGATGCTACTGATGATGATAATGAAGATGATGTGGATGATGAAGGTTTTCTAAATTTGCAAGAATACTATAACTCTCATATTCAAAATCCAATATTGCCTATTGTTCCCATAGCACCATTGTCAAAAATTGATTTTGATTTGTTGATAATGGATCCTCATGCTAAACCTTTGTGTTCTTCAATTTGGGATCCATCAAAAGAATTCTTAGTTGGTATGTTATTTCCCTCCAAAGATACAGTACAAGCAGCTATTAAAGTATACAATCTAAAAAGACATCATCAATTTCGTACGATTGAAACTAGACCCACACCATATGCTATCAAATGTGCAGATAAATCAGATCAATGTAATTGGAGATTACGGGCAAGCAAGATGAATGGGTCCAATGTATGAAAATCATAAGGTATAATGGTGGTCACACCTACACTAACAACCAATTGATATACAACCATCGACATTTGGATATTAAATATATTTGTGCCTTTATTCTACCTATGATAGAAGAACAACCAAATATCAAAATTAAAGCTCTACAGGCTGAGATTAAAGATAAGGTCAGATATGAGCCCACTTATCAGAAAACTTGGCGTGCGAAACAAATGGCCATTGTCAAGCTATTTGGGGGATGGGATGAATCATAATGATTACGCTAATACACGACTGCATTTGTTCATTTCAATCCTTGCTCAGTTTTTATTATTGAAGACTATGACCATTTCATAAATGATAACATAGATCCGCATTGTCGCGTTATTTATCGAATGTTTTGGGCATTCAAGCAATCAATTGAAGGATTTTAACACTGTCGTCTTGTTATAATGGTAGATGGAACCTTCTTATATGGAAAATATACTGGTTGTCTATTGTGTGCAACAACACTTGATGGGAATAACCAGATATTTCCACTTGCATTTGCCATAGTTGAGAAGGAAGATGCTTCTAATTGGGGTTGGTTTATGGATTGCATCAGAGTTTTTATCACTAAACGAGACAATCTATGTGTGATATCAAACTATCATGCTGATATTAAAAAAGCAATGCAAAAAGATTGGTGGTTGCCTCCAGCAGCACATCATCACTGTTGCATACGCCATATTCTCAGCAATTATAATACTAAATTTAAGAATGCTCAAATGAAAGAAGCTTTGCAAATTGCTAGTAAGTTGTTTATATTTTTGTATATATTTTTTTAATTTAATTTTGAGGTTTTTTAAGTGCTCTTTCATTTTCAATGGTCATTTGTCTTGATGTTTCCAGCCTATGAAAATCAAAAGAGGAAGTTCTTCATCATAATGAAAAACATTCGTGAATTACATCAAGAGACAGCTGAATGGGCTGATAAGATTGAACTAGAGAAATGGACGCATTCACACAATGGAGGGAAATGGTATGGCTCTATGACAACCAATACAATTGAGTCTGTGAATGGTATGCTTAAAGGTTTCAGGGCTCTACTTATTATAACAATGGTGGATAAAATTTTTTATCAGTTCGTTCGGTATTTTGACACTAGACGCACCAATTTCATTCATCAACAACAAAATGGCTTTGTGTTCACCCATTATTGTGTAGAAATGCTGAAGGAAAATGAAATTGCATCAGGAGGCCATCACGTTGTTGCATTTAATAGCCAAATAATGGAATTTGAAATCTTTACTGGAAGAAAGGAGGAAAGCAAGTCGTTGAGCTTCAAGATGGGACATGTTCGTCTGGCAAATTTCAAGAGATTAGGATCCTTTGTTCTCATGTAATAGCTGCATGCAACTCAAAAGGCATTGATTATACATAGTTCATGGATAAGTATTATATCCTGGAGAAATCTTTAAAATGCTATGAATACATGTTCCATCCCCTCAGACATTTTGACTATTGGCCCATTACAAATGGTAAGCCGCTTGTCCTGTATATGTCACAAACACGGAACAAAGGTAAACCAAAATCATCTCGAATTCGCAATGAGATGGATTGGAAAGTTGCTAAGCTCAGCAGTCATCAAGAATCCATTGTTCAATATGTGGAAAATCTAGCCATAATAAATAAACATGTTCAGATCAGATAGCCACCAAGTGACTCGATTTTGAGTTGTCTTTTCGAGTACAATATATCTCTGTGTTACTATCTTATAGTAATATTATGGTGTTGATTTTAATTTTATGTATGTTCAATAGGATATGAAATTTAGGTACGTAATAAAATATCATCATCACACATCAATTAAAAATAACCATTAGTTACATCTAATAAAACATTGTCAAAGTACTACATATAATTGTAGACATATATAGAAAATATGAAGTCAATGATGTCCTCCTATACAGCAAGTTGGACCCCTTCTCTGATTTAATCTCCGTAATCGTGCAATCTAACCCCGGCTCCATTTTTGTGTTGTTCATGAGGATATGAGTAAGGCTCAATAATTGAAGGAGACTCATTTGTTGGAGCAGGCTCATCAAATGTGGCAATGTTCAAATCTGGAGTCTGATCCTATGATTCAAATGATTGTAAAGATTTAGTATCTTGTTGTGTCGTAGTATGATCACTACTCTCGTAATGGCAAGTAACGATAAATAGATGAGGGAGACTCTTGTTGAAGTCGTATCACTTAATAAGGATCCACCTATCAGTCTCATGATATATGCTCGTGCATGCCTCTGTAAAGTGATTAAGTCGGTATTGACAGGGACCTCATTGAATTGCTCCACTAACCAAGAGATAGTAAGAAAACTACCTCTTAAATATTGACGGCTCGGTCGTACTCCTAATAATTCCTCACACAAATCTACCCACTCTAGACGAGTATTGCCAATCACAACATCACCATCAATAGGCAAACCTGTAAGTACGGCTACATCTTGAAGTGTGATGGTGCACTCTCCCTCAGGCATCATAAAGGTGTGAGTCTCTAGTCGCCATCTCTCAACAAGTGCAATGATCAGATGCCAATCTAGTTGAAAGAAACCAATTCGCGATACTCCATAAAATCCGCTAGATTGCAAAAAAGAAATTATGCGTGCATCTACATCATTTGGTAGGTGTAGAGCAGCCCCATAACGTTTGCACCGTAAAACTGGCATATCAGCATCTCCATACCATATAGCCTCAGATCTATGATGGCATTGATGTCGTAACAAACTAGTATCTTGCAGTCCAAGACTAATATAATCTCTTCTATGGTGTCCAGATGTCATTATTTTGTTGCCCAAGCTGAAATAGAAATCTAGCGGATAATATTTTTACTTAAATATAGAAATGGAATTAACTTAATATAAATTCAAAATAATAATCAAAATAATATTTTACTTGTATCACAACTCTTGCTTGTCTTTCATTAGATATTTGTGCTATAGCATATTGTTCTGCTATTGGATGAAAAAGTCCCTTGATTCAACTAATTAAATTTTCAAATTGTAAAAAAATAATAACAAGTTCATTAAAATTTAAAATTATATGTGATATTCAAAGCATTGTGAAAATAAATTCTAAAATAGGAGTACTTAAACTATTAAATTTTTATATAATGTTTTACATAATTTATAATATATTATACATACCCACAAAATCTAATATGGGTGATATCGAGCTTACCTTGCATTCTCACGATTACAATAAATGATTTGGGATACCGGTAAGTGTGTAGAAACTTTTTGCCACAATTCATTGTTTTGATCTTTTGTGTACTCATACAAAAATACATATACAAACTTATCATATGTTTTACACAGTCTCGATTCCAAATATTATTACCAAGTGGAAAATACCACAAAGAAATTGTCATAATTATGGTGTTCACTTTCTCCACCTCGTTAATATTATAGCCAGTATTAATTATCTTTTGTAATTTATTGTTAACGTTGATTACATGCTCTTGCAAATTTCTGGATTTCGGATTTACTCTGAGTGCATATATTTCTTTAAACAATTCTTTTACTTTTTGCAGCATATTCTCCTGTAAATACTCTTGGGCTGAGTATAGTTGCAACCATCTACCAATAATAATCAGATAAATGCTCAATATTAAGTACCTATATATATTATGTATATAATTATTTTAGCAAAACAATATATATAAAATAATCTTATATTTCGAAAATAATAATGCACATTACTATTTTATTCAAAAAATTAACAAGTCATAAGTTATAATGATTTTTTTGTACATTTCACATAATCAATTATAAATATTTGAAAAAAATGGACTTTTTTAAATAACTAAAAAATTAAACCAAAAAAAAGGGAAAAAGAAAGATGCAATCGAGATTCAAAGCTAAGAGCAAATAACTAATTGTTTTAGCCCCTTGTTTTTGTCACGACCCAAAACCGTGGGCCGGACCGGCACTAGGACCTAGGTAAGTTTAAGGCCCCGAGACCCATAGTAAGCCTAAATTATTAAAATTCATCTCTATTATCGTTTGACTAAGGAAATAGTAAACCCATATTATGATATTATTCATAAATAAATCAGAGTTAACATTTCTGATCCAGCCTTAATATTAAATATTGTTTACAACTCGGGCCCATATTCATTTAATAAAATACATTCTCATGTAAATATCTATTTGTCATAATATGATCAAACTATTCCTATCATATAGTCTCCAAATATTCAAAAAAACCACTCCACAATTTATTTATAATCACATAATAATTTCTTTTACATAACCAAATATTAATTAAATATCCTAACTACGGAATCGAATAAAAATACTCGAAATAGTTTAAGTCAATAAATAGTTCATACTAACATTTTTGAGACAATTGCTAATTTTCTGAGGAAAAGGAAGCAGAGTTTTATAAACCAGTAATACTTTTATTCCCTGAAAAATGTTTATGGATGGGGGTGAATTTCACTAAACTCAGTGAATAATAACAAATAATGCAAACCCACACATTCAAGCAATATGCTTTCACAATATATATAAAATGGGCATACTTCACAAGCACGTGTCATACATCAGCTCGTTCAAACAAATCACATTCAAATTTTCACAACATGTGAAAATTAGTCAGTGAAGTCACAAATCCACCTATTGGCTCCCGGCCAATTTTCATTATAATAATATATATATAACGGGGAGCCAATCTCCATACCTAGCCCACTGACCCATAGTGACACACATCGTCCCAATTTCCACCCAGATATAAAAGCACATTATTTCACATCGCAATTATTCACCAATATAATTAATATAATAAATGCAACATATGAATGTAATTAAGGGTGGAAATTGTATCAATTTATGGAACCGAAATATTATATATCAAAAACTGAAATTATAGAACTGGAATATTATATTTGGAAAATGAAGAATATCAACATAACAATAGAAATAGGAAATGATTTATGATTATATTAAATAATATAAAGAGTATATGGTATGCATATGAAATGCATGTATGTAGGATGGTGTGCACCATTTATTATTACTCACAGTGACCGCAGAATAAATTCATGTCTGTCCTGAGTTTTGATTTGGAGGAGCAGTAGAGGAACTCGGTCGATCTAAAAGACACATATAGTAGGAGAAATACAATCAGGTAAATGATTCATTTAATTAAGAAATTAATTAATTAAATAAATAAACCTATCTGTTTATTTTATTTTTCCGACTAAATTTCTAATATTATTTTCACAAAAAATATAACTGTCTACCTATTTTAATATAATTCAGCTTTCTAAGATAACCACCTTGTATACTAAACAATCATTCAAATAATAATTATAATAAACTCTATAACTATAATAAACTTTTAATTCAAAATCCTCAATTATATATTTCTATTAATTCACTATATAACTTTACTATTTACCAGCAATTAATTTATTCACTTATTTTATATCTAGTCTAGATATCAATTCCATCTATTTCACCACAAAATATATTTATACTCCAAAATATAATTTAACACCAACAATAATAATTCTAACTAATTAAAATCTTCAAATATAATTCGTTAGCAATTTTATCAAAATTTCATTTAACGTCCGAAATAATCGTATCAACCTAATTTAATTCATAATTGATCAAATTCTCAAAATATCATTAGTAATATAATATTTCAACTTAATATATAAAAATCCATTTTTCCACATTAATTCCTTTAATCACCCAAATAATTAGTTCTACCCTTTTAATATACTCCATTTATTAAAAATCCTTCAAATATACCCATTGAACCTTAATAAAGTAATTTTCATAATTTTAAAATCTTAACACTAACTAATTTAAATTTTACCATTTAATTTAATCTACTGATTCTCAAAATTACTTAAAATCCTATAATCACTTTTTGATTAACTAAATCCCTGATTAATTCATTTTATCCACTTTCACAATTAATCAACTAAGAATATCAAAATCAATAATTAAAATCCTATAATGAAATTAACTCCCATAAATAATATAATTCCAGACTAAAATCAATAAATCAACATATAACCCAACAATCAATAATTTACCAAAAATTCTAACAATATACCTTCTCAATATAACAAAATCAACTAAATAATAATTTAACCTCCTATAATAAATCAACTATCACAAATGCTTAATTTAACTAATTAATTACTAAAATCATCCCTAAAAATAATAAAATCCATCAAATATACAAAATCAACAATTAATCCATCAACCACCTAATTAATAAAATTAATCAATCAAATACCAAAATTAATTATCCTAAAATCAAATTAACCTCCTTCATTAACATAATCCCAACTAAAATTAACAAATCTCAACCTATACTAAATAATCAATTAACTACCATAATTCTATCAATATACCATAAAATCAAATAAATTGATTTCCACAAATACACTATTTAACTAATTACTCATTCAAAATATACTAAAATTCAAACTAAAATACTAAAAATTAACTAATCAATTACCTAACAATATAATAAAATCAAATAATTAAAATTGTAACAATTAACCATAAATATTAAAATTTAGCTAACTAATTAATTATTAAAATTTAGATAACTAATTAATTATCAAAATTTAACTAAATAAATTTGAGAATAATTAAAGTTAGTACCAATTAATTTCACAGTCCTAATAATTCACAGATTGAAATGGGTGGTGGCTAGGACGGTGGCATTGTGGAGGAGTGGGTGGCGT
>CANUEX010010768.1:0-10053 GCA_948099535.1 Jatropha multifida
TCATAATATGGGCTTACTATTCCGATAGTCAAATGATAATAGGGATGGATTGTGATAGTTTAGGCTTACTACGGGCCTCGGGTGCCTTAAGCTTACCTAGGTCCTAGTGCCGGTCTGGCCCACGGTTTTGGGTCGTGACACTGTCGTATGTTTGTTTGCTCTTGAATCTATAACCCAAGAGGGTTTTGCAATTTTAGCAAGAAAAAGTAAGAAAAGCATTACCTGAACTGACAAAATTAGAAGCTACAGTCTGAGTTGAGGAAGAATCAAGCTATGACAACAAACGTTTCAGGGATTGAATTTCCTTCTCAGAAAATCTACCGGCAGTAGATGGTTCCTCAGATAAAACTCCACTATCAGATATGTGTGCCCGTGGTCTAGAAGAACTGACTTGATTCCCTCCAAGCCCTTTAGTTGAGCATTTATATAATTTCCAATAGGACCCCTCAGTGTGTCTATTCTTACCACAATAGTCACAAACTAACTATTATCTATCTGAATATCCACTCTTTGTAGCATGTATTTGTTCTCTCACAGAATTGGCAATCAACCTTGCTTTATCAACTGTAGACATGTGAATCATAGCACTCCTAGTCTCCTCTTATTGTACAAAGGAGTATGCTTGGCATAAGGATGGGAAAGGGTCTCGTCCAAGAACATCTAATTAGATTTTGCATAAGGAGTTCCTACAAGTTTCATTACGAATTGACCAATAGCCACATCTAATAGATTTTGTCCTTTAGATCTTTCTTATGGCGCTCAAGAGTGGGCTTATACACACTTCTCTCAATAACAACAAAAATAATCATCAACAATCATCCCAAATTAATAACAATCATCCCATTAATAATTATGATCATCCCAGTAATAATTATAATTATTCCAAATCAACAACAATTTCCCCCATTAATAATTATAATCATTAACATCAATTATAATTCTCTTTAATCAATAAAATAAGGTGATAGAAAAGAAGAAGGGGATGGTTTGGGTGATCTGATTAGCAATTTAGGGATAAATCCCAAGATCTATTTTTTATTTAATTTATCATATTTCACAAGCCAGATTTGTGTTAGCTTAATTCATCATGTTCACGAGACAAATCTATAAAGGAGTAGGAGAAGAGATCTAGGGATTGTTTAGAGAATCATACAATAGCATTAGGGTTGACCGCTCGAATGATGATTTTGGATCTCACCTCCATAGGGAAAAGCCAAAAGGACTAATTGGGCAAAGGACAATTAACTTGTTGAAAATTAATTATTTTTAGGAGAACAAAAGAAATCTTAGATCACAAAAGAGAAGAGAGAAAAAATAGGAATTTTATGTAGAAAAGTCCCAAGATTTCAAAAGTTGTTTAAGTTATATGATATGGTAGGTTAAGGGTGTGTATTTAGGGAAAGAGAGGTGAAATGGTTCCAAATAGGGAAAAAATACCCTGAATCGAGAGTTAAAACTCGAATTGCACAAGATTGCAACACATGTCTAAAAGGTTAAAATTGGATGGTTAGGATTCAAGATGTACAACAGCCACCAAGAAGAAGTGCAGTAGCCACGAGGTATTTTATGATGGTAACTAGCCACCTGTGATAGCCGTGAAACCCCTTAAAGTGGTCGCCAAGGCAAGTTGTGACTAGCCCTTAAATTTAATTGATTTTGAGTCCCCTTTGACCTGACTTCTAGGGCTTGTTCTTACTCATTTTAAGGAAAATTTTAGTGTGTAATATACTTTTGGAAGCTTGAAAAGCCTAGTTTTCAATGCCATTTGAATAATTCAAACACATTTATGTAGCTCAAGTTATGATCAAAAGAGTAGACAAAGGTTACTTTTTAAATTTTAAGGTTTTGCTCCAATTCTTTATTAATTGAACACTGATTCAAATCGCACCTTTTTTAATTAGTTTATAATAATATAAGGGTATAACAATATATTTTTACACTCAGTTACTATCACACCCTACACCAATGTAGAACATGACATGTCTCCCGTAATCTGATTATCTAGCTTCCTAATTGAGAAGGAAAATAGATAAACATACCATAAGGAATATAAAATTGGTGAAATCTTTCTTTTGAAAAGAATCATTATCATTGTATTCATATACAATCTTTTTAGAAAAAAGATCAAATAACTTGAATGATAAAATTATAGTGAAGCCATAATCCCATAACCTTTTCTAAAGGAATTGTAAACTAATATGATGTTTAAATATTTTTGTGGAGTAGATTAGAACATTGAATAAAAAGAGATAAAAATGGATTAATCAGCATGTTTGGAGTAAAACTTACGTTTTGGAAACATTTTAAGTTTGAGGGAGTAAATGAGTAACCCTTGGTCAAGGATCAAGACAGATGGGAAAGTAATCATAAGGTAGAAGTTGCTAATGACTAATCCTAGGTAAAAGGCTCATGGTAGATGGGGAAGTAAACATAAGGCAGAAGCGCCTGATGAATAACTTTTGGTCAAAACTCATGACAGATACCTAAAAGATCAAGGGGGGTTAATAAGCATTTCCTTGAAGTAAAAATTAAATAAGTTGTAACACTCATTAGTAAAATGAAAACTTGTTTTACCATAATATCGTTGTAGTGGAACCATGTACCATGGCCCTTTTTGGAAAGGAATTGTATACCATTCTATTTTACATAAAAGTTGAACTTTAATTTTTATATCCTAAGATGGAATTTTACAATTCCTCTTTACAAATAGAAAACACAAGGTTAATTCCATTTGTCTGCTTGATTAAATACAACAACTATTCTTGAACTTACCTTATATAGTACCATCATAAGGTACATGAACCATACTAGGTTAGAAACTAACTTCTAGCTTCAACTTTAAAGGAACTCATCGTCTTCTAGCCATCCTCAAATCCTGAATTAATTAGAAACACTAACACTAAGTATAAACTTAATAGTGCACCAATCATATGAAAGAAAATAATGGAAATAAAAGAAGGCTTTTCAAATCAAAGAATGAGAAAAGCAGAGTTGAACTTACTTTAGCACATTTCAATTAAAGCTTGCCTTTTTTTCTTATCTTAATCACATAATATAAAAATGTAATAAAAACTTCAAGCTTTTCAAATTAAATAAGAAAAGGGAGTTCAAACCTCTCTCTCAAATATTCTTTTTCAAACATGAGTTTTCCTTAGAACAATATATAGCATTCAAAATGAATAAACGCAATTATATTGGATAACCCCTTTCATTATTCTTATGGTTTATGCATTCTATAACTGAAGAGCTGTTGATAACAAGTGTGCACATCAAGTATCGGTATTTCAACCTTAACCTATGAATCACGTTCATTAAGATAGGGAATCCATAATCCATTTCTAACTTTCACAGAGGCCTCTCACGGAGGGAGTCCATGAAGTTAGTTTGATAAAGCAAGTGCAACTCCCAATGATGGAAGTTTCGAACACTTGGTTTTGGTTTTTAGAATGTAAGGGTATCTACTCTATTAGGTCTAAGTGAGTTAATAAATGTTCTGCCTCATTTGAATTCAGAGTTATGGCTGTAGCTTTATCAAGTACAGCTCTGCCACAAAAAGTTTTGAATTTTTGGTGGAGTGTGGCTTTTGATTATTTATCGATCCCATAGAATCTACAACGCTGTCATATTGACATTAGCCAGCTTTACTCTGTGTGTAGGGTGGAGGACGAGTCCGTGTTTCACTATCTTTGGAATTAATCTTACGTGGAGAATGAATGGCGGAAGGCCAATATTGTTTGGTGGCCGAAACACGGCATGGTGGCAGACTAGATAAACTTGTTATTTGTTAGGCTTGATGAAGGACAAATTTGTAGGGTTTTCATGATATCATGGTAGTTGTCGTTTAATTGGAATAGGATGCTATAGAGTAATGAGTGGTGGAGATATGAATAGGTAATTTATAGAGCTACAACAGGCTTAAAAGAATCGAACCAATTTAAAAAACTTGTTAACTTCAAGGGCCCATGCCAGTAGGTGAATTTTCCAACCAAATGGCATCCTCTTCAATCAAGGATTATCAAGGTTAATGCAGACGTTGTATGGTCGATTGAGACACAAACATTAGGTATGGGTTCAGTTGACCATGATTTCAGCATGAAGCCCTAAAAACTTTCCCTACGGTTCCAACGACATGAGAATCAACTCGATCGAATGACGTTTAGGCCTCGAACAAACTCTTGAAAGCCCAAAAACTATGAAAATAAGTAAAGAGGGGAGCAATGTCATTTGGCTCAGCCGCTATTCGCCATCCCAACTCGGCTACTAGCCACCTCCCAATTAGTATCGGCAAGGTCACCAGAAGATGCCTCTGCCAGTACCGACACTCATGTCACTAGTACAATGGAGAGCTCATCAATACTGGCCAGGGGCTCCAGTAGCCTATAATTTCAACACTCCCCCTCATTTGTAGGTACCTCTTATTGCCTGATTGAGTGCTTCTAGAGCATCAATGATTCTCATTCTCCTTTGTGCGAACATTTCTAAGGCAATATAGTCTAAGTTTGCTCTTTTTCCTTAATCGAGCCAAAGTCCGACTTGGTTCTCAAAAGTCAATCCTTTCGACTTTTCCATCACACTTTGGTCTTTTTTGGTCCAAAGCTACATGATATATATAATATAAGATTTAATTGGGTCATCATGCCTCACATTTGCTATTTAGAGAAAGATTCAACCTTGTTGGTCGTTTAAACACCATGGAGCTACGTAACCGCATGCTTGCACCACTTGAAATTCAAACCCATTGACCATCTGACAAAACTATAAAACCAGTTTTCAATCCAAAGCCTAGTCCATCAGGCACCCAAAGCCCGGTTCGCCCAATATTTCATAATCTCATTCTAAGAATGGTACCCAAAACCCTGCCATCCTAATTAATGGTGAAACTTGCTGCACTCTGATGTTCATACAAATGAGGCACGAAGGCATATCTAGGGTTTCAACCTAATAACGAGGCCCCGATCGGGATCCCCTCTAAATTACACAATTTATTTATACTTTTAATGCTCTATATTTTTTATATTTTCATGCATTATAAGTATGCTCATGAACTGATATTATGTCATTCACGCAAACCAATATTTTCATTACTTGATTAAATCCAAACCATGAGATTATAAAAAAGAAGCCGAAATCCTAGTCCCCAAACCTTATGATTTGAGGCTAGCACTTTTATGCTAAAATGAAAAACTAAAATAGTGTCAATCATGGAGTTTTTACCTTATATTTTCCCTTAAAAAATGGATAAATGATATTTTCGGTGCATGAACTTTCAATTTTTTTGCAATTTAGTGTATGAACGGAAAATCTTTGTAATTACGTGTTTAGAATTTTTGAAAAAAGCCAATTATGTGTCTTCTGATGATCTGATAGCTGAAATCATGACTTAACAAGCAGTGGGCTATATGAATGTACAATCAGCATCCTACATGTCTTATAGCTAACTGTTGACTTAGACAAACCCTAAATGAAGTGGCAAATGAAGCAAAAGACTTATATACCCTCATTTAATTCCCTCACCTTACACATGTCCATTGTAGAAATCCACATCCTCATACATTTTAACATATGTCCACTACCTATTTAATAGACCCACCCACCTACCTAGTCCATTTTCTCTTTCCTGTTAATAAAAACAACTTTTTTACGCTTTTGTCTCTTTCTTTCCCTCGCTAATCACTTTCACAGCTTACTTTCACTCTCCTACAAATCCAATTAGAACCCTTACCTCATCCATTGAGCTAAATAGTAGAACCATTAGGGTCTTAAATTGGGCTTCAAATGCCATAGTGTTTTCAGTGTAGTTTTGGTCTCTCATTTTGCTAATAACAATTGTTTCTTTGTTTTCTTTAAGTCTCTCCTCATTGTCTCTCTAGTCTAAATCTAGCTTTTAGAAGAGAAAAGAGAACCCTTTTTTACATTTTCCATTTTAGCCTGAAATTCGTGGCTAAATTAGTGAGTTTAGCTTTTGAACACTAAAATCGATTCTTTTTTATAACTATTCTTGTTCTCCTCCATTTTTTTGTATTTTAAAGTTAAACTTCAATGGGTTTATTGTAATTTTGTTTGCTTTCATTGTTAAAGCATAGCAAAAAGCTTTCCATGGCCAAGCTGCTAAACAAGGGTATACGTCTTTTACCTTCATTTGCCATATTGTCTAAAGCAATTAGTTGTATAATACATAGGATGTTGATTGTACATTTGTGGACCCACTGCTTGCTGAGTCATAATTTTGGCTACCAAATCATCATATGATACTTAATTTGGTTTTTTAAAAAGTTTAAATGACCAATTGCAAAGATTTTCAGTTTATACACCAAATTACAAAAAAATTGAAAGTTGATGCACTAAAAATATCATTTATATAAAAAAAAATAAATCAAGGTGGCAACTCTAAAACACATCATACACTTGTCAAAGGGATGTAAAGAGCCAATCCAACCACTTAAGCGTTGAATTGAGCCATAAAAAACAAAAGAAATTGTAAGGAGTTCTCGTCAATCCATGAGAAATTAAATAATGGGCTCTTCTAGTTAGACTTCGTCCTTCGAATCTTTTTCATGATACGCAAAAGGAGTCTCATAGGTTGGATAGCGCGAGACATGCAAGGGCATTGCATAGGTGGTTGCATGCAACAGTGGTCCAATGTTTGTAGCCCATTTTTTGCTGAATTGCTTGGAATAAGAGAGGTTTTAAGCTACATAAAGCTCACTTTGGTAATGAGCAAACTGAGTAAGTAAGTGATTGCCTCATGGCTATTACTACTATTAATAGGAATGAGCCTAATTTGTCATACACAGGTAGCTTGATTACAGTTTATAGAGTACTTGTCACAAGTATTGTTAATCTTATCATTTGTTTTATAAAGAAATCAATGAATCAAATTGCTTATAAGTTGGCTAGAGCATCTATTTCTATGACTGGTGCCTTGGAGTAGGGTGTTGTCCCTCCAAGCATAATGATAATGTTTTACTCTTTGATATAAATAATATATAAGCATTTGATTTAAAAAAAAGGTACTATAACAAAGTTTCTATTTTTAAAAGGGTACACAAAAATTGGACATATTCATTTTTTTTACTTTAATAGTAATTTAACCTTTCAGTAGTAATTTAATATTTTTAAGTGATAAATTTTAATTTAAGCATGATAAAGTAAAAAGTTTAGGAACATAATAAAAAGAAATCTTAATAGCTGATGGTAGAAGATTAGTAGTTGACATTTACTGAAAGGGTTGATGACAAAAGATTATTAGTTGACATTTCCTACAAGGGTTTTTAGTATAATTATTAAAAGTTAACTACCAGTTGTTTAAATTTAAATACTCCCTCCGTCTACAAATATATATCATATTTGAGAAGATACTTTGCTAAGAATAAATGTCATATTTGTGGATTTCAAAAATAATAATTTTTTTTCATTTTTTACCCTTCACAAATGATGAACATTAATTGCTATAATACCCAAAACTATCTCTCTTTATTATAAATAAATGTAATATAGTCAATTTATTAAATACTTTATTACAAATTAGATAAATTAAATGATTTTTTAAATAGGCATAAAAAGTACAAATGTGGCACTTATTTATGGACAAAGTGAGTAACTACGTTAACCTATTTGATAAATGAAAATATTAGTATCAATTAACTTTTCAAACAACCAACAAGTTTGATTTAAAAGTTGAATTTTAAAAATTTTTACCTTTAACTAATAATTGAGTTTTATTTTATCTATATTATATATCAAAGCAAAGCAGTTTGCATTATATTGAAGCCAAGCGTAAGTATGACAATTTGCCAAGTGTAATAAGGAGAGCGGCTTTCAAGTGTAATAAAGAGAGCATTGTGTAATAAGGAGAGAAATTGTGTAACGAGAGTAAGCAATTTTTTTATATTCTCGAATGATAAAAATTGGCAGTTGTGCGGCTACTACAAGCGTCTCGCTCCTGAGGTACAATGAAAAATTTTTAATTGCATTTGACTTTTAGTTTGTAAATCAAATAGTTAGTTAGAATGTGTGGTTAGTTAGATCATGGCTATATTTATCAAGCATGTGTGGTTATATCTATCAAATAATTAGTTATATCTATAGCATCAGATAATGCCTTTATAATTTTTATCAAGTTAGGTGTGTGGTTATATGTCACACATTATCCTACTGTAAGATATGTCATGTCGGCCATAATATGTCTATTAAGCACTTACTCTGCATAAGCACTTAATAAACATACTACAAGGAAACTTAAATAAAACAATTTGAAAACACATTGGGATTAATTTAAGTAAGAAAAACATTATTTAGAAGCAGGTTCAAAAACTCTTTTCATTTATACAATTCATTTATATGTATATATAGAAAGAGCTGATTATAACATCATAAACTTTAAATTTTTATAATTACATATGTTCATTCAACGTAAATAGTTTCATAACTAATAAGCCCATTTGGAATACAGTTACATATTAGATCAATCTCATTTTTATGTATATTTTCATGTATAATAATAATGGTAAAATACTTTAAGTACCAAATAAAAAGCATATAAAAATATGACTTGTATACTCTATATTAGCATTAGGAGTTTACATATATTTTAATTATATATATTTGCTCATATATATGACTGTTCTGTTAATATTTTTATACATCATACAAAATTCTAAAAGAAACAATATATGCAATAGCTACAGTAGTAGCTCCTTAACCTACTTTACACAAAAAAAGACTTTCATATGTAGTAGGACTTACTCTTTTTCTTTCTCCTTTCCCTTTTCTGTGGTAGTAAAGAAAATACTATTACTAAGCAAATTGCTTAGTGGTGCATATATACATATAATTATATGTAAATTCACATCTTTTCATAGTAACAATAATTATAAATAAAGTTTCGTATGAAAACACTTTAACAATAATAATAGAAAACCCAATTAAAGAGTTTTAAAATAAGGCACTTTAACAATAACAATAGAAATTCCTTATTTAAAATTCAATAGTTGCCCATATAAAAATGAAAGAATAGCATCAATACAATTTCAAGAAAAAATCCATTCAAGAACTTGATAATATCCAATTTAATCTCAGTAATCTAGATAGACTCAATCGGAAGGGTCATCGGTGTCCCATGAGCTTATCAAGACAAAGTCATCTCAATCTCAATCTATGATTTTTCTCAATAGAAGAGGGACAATCTCAACCTTATTTAAGAGGGAACGATCTCTGTAACACCCCCTTCCGATCTCGTACAACTAGAACAGGAGATGTTGCATTCTATGTCAAAGGCATCTATAAGCTTGCTTATTAGTATATAACTAGTATCAACGAAAACTTAATATGGTAATTGATTACTCAGTTTACAATTCCTTTTTAATGTACAGCGTAAGTCTTAGTAACTCAAACCTGCCTAAAATAGTTCAGTGATAGTAAAGTTCAATAAATCAAATCTCAAGAGGAACCATCCTCAAATCCAACTTTAATAGATTCAAGATATCAAAAGTCTAATCACAAAATAAAAGTCCAAATCCAAATGGAACAAATCAAAATCCTCAAAGAGTTCAAAGGAATAAAAACAATTGTGTTTAGATAAAATATAAGCCCCACACAATAAAACCAATGCTCTCATTATTTTAAACCTAACACTTGTCATGAGTCTGCAGTAAAGACTCACTCAAATATGGAAATAGGAGTCTCTCTTTGGCTACAAGTACTTGTGATCCACAGTAAAACAAATATTCACATCGTGCTGAGTATAAAACTTAGTGGTACTCAATAATATATATGCAATCACATAGCATACATGTATTGTCATGACCCAAAATCGTGGGCCGGACCGGCACTAGGACCTAGGTAAGCTTAAGGCACCCGAGGCCCGTAGTAAGCCTAAACTATCACAATCCATCCCTATTATCATTTGACTATCGGAATAGTAAGCCCATATTATGACATTTTTCATTTTACAATCAGAGTTAATAATTCTGACCCAGCATTAGTATTACATACTATTCGCAGCTCGGGCCCATATCCATATAATAAAAATATTTTCTCATACAAATATTTATT
>CANUEX010010789.1:0-11989 GCA_948099535.1 Jatropha multifida
TACCAAAATAATAAAATCAATCATCAAAATACTAACAACTAACCACAAATATTAAAATTCAACTACCTAATTAATTACTGACAATTAGCTAACTAATCAAAAATTAACCCAATAAATTTTGAAAATAATAAAATTAGTACCTAATAAATATCAAAGTCTCGATAAATCCTTGAATCGGAGATTGAAGGAGGAGACGGTGGCCGGTAGCAAGCTAGGCTTGTTGTGGTTGCTGGGACGGTGGCCGGCAAGAGGAGAGGAGCGGCTGGAGGAGCTGCTGGAGTTGGGTCGCGCGATGGAGGAGGAGGAGGAGCAGTGGCCGCGCGAGGAGGAGATGGTGGCCGGCCTGACGTGGTGCTGCGATGGTGGAGCTGCTTTGGCAGTCCGACAATCGCAGAGAGGGAGACAGAGGCAGATAGAGGGAGAGACTGGCAAGGAGACAGAAGGAGAGAGAGAGGACTGGAGCGGTGCCGGCGCGGGACGAGGCTGGCGGTGGCCTGTTGAAGCTCTGGTGGCCGGTGCAGTGGAGAGAAGCCGGAGACAAGGAGAGAGAAAGAGAGAGGGAGGGTTGAGTGATTGTGAGAGAGAGAGGTGAGTTGTCGATGGAGAAGAGAGGAAATAAAAAGAGAAGAGAGAAAAGAAAGAAAGGAAAGAAAGAAAAAGAAAAAGAAAAAAATAAAATAAAGTTAAAATTATTGATAAAAAAAAACAAATCATTGGACGATGGTTTGTCAGGGTGAAAAACACAGTAACGCACAGTGATTATAAAAAATATCCGACTCGGGTCTAATTTTAACTAATTCGGTCCAATAAAAAAAATTGGTCCGATTTTTATTCGATTAACGGTTAATCGATTAATTTTAGGGCGAACCAAAATGGTTTTCGGTCCCGATAATATTACGTAGCGTAATATTATTGACTAATAATTTAACGATTATATTTAAATGAAAATTATTTTGAAACAAAAATTTCGGGGTATTACAACAGTAAATAGAAGAAAGCATCCTAAACTAAGTCTTTTTACAAAATAAAAAAGCTAAAGCTCCACATGACATGCGCTCAAAGCGCTGAGTTGCCTCTCCTACTCGTAAACATGAGCACGTAAAGCACTAATTTGCTTAGCAATAGGGATTGGCCAAAATCGTGACACAGCAAATTCACAAGTGTATGAAATCGCAATAAATAATAAAGAATAAATAAAGTATCATTCTCTCGCGAATTGTATACCAAGTATCAAAATTGTGTTAACCTAATATTATTTAAACGATAATAAGGAGAATAATTATAAAAATAAAAGAAATCAAATAAAGTAATGAGAAAGAAATCAAATAAGTAATTGTTGAAAAGAATCAAGGTTTAAGGGTTACAAGGAATTTTGACCTCATTTAATTCTATCCAACTTATCTTATTGGTTTGATAATCAATTTTAATTATTCAAGAAGGAGAAATAACCCTAAAGCTCTTTTGATGTTTTATTAGCTATTTTAATCTAATTCAATTAGACATCTCTCAACGGCGATAAAAAAAATAGATTAAATCATTAAATTCTATGATTATTCAAGAATGCATAAATAGTAATGATAAAAAGTTATTAAAAAGTATAGAAAATTTGTAAAGAAAGGAAAAAGGAAATGTTTAAAGGAGAATATGTCAAGTCAACTTTTTTTTGTTTCAAGATTATATATATATATATAAGAGATGGATAGATAACATAGTAATAAAGATTAATTTAAAATGTTTAAATTAAGCCCTAATGACTTAAAAAATCCTAAATTTTAGCCTTTGTCATAATTTTGATCAATTCTTTTAATTGCTACAATTGATACTGTGAAATAAAGGAAGAAAATAATTTGAAAAGAATATTATGACTTGAAAATTCGAAGGGTGCTAAACTTTATAACTAAAATATAATAAATTTCAATAACGAAGATTGATATAAATTTACACTCATATATAAATTTCTCAAGAAATATTAGTATAAAGATATTTGATGTCCTCCTTCTGAAGACCATAACAAGTTTAAGTAAGGTGATAATATTATTGAAGATGTTCTTATAAATAATATTATCACTTTTAGAATTAAAGCGGATTTACGATTAATAAACTATATAGCATTTGGTTTTCTCTCTTTTACTATGTTAATAAATTTATTGAATTTTTGTATCTTCTTTAATATTTAATTATTATAACATGAGTATTGACAATTTTGAATAACTAAAAAAAATCACTTTTTTTTTAAAATGATTGAAAAAATCTCGAATTTTAGCCTTTTTTTAATCAATTTTGGTCAATTTTTCTAATAATTATACCTTGTAAATTTAAAGTCAACAACTGACACGTAAGTTGACGGTCCCACTAATAGCCACATCAGCGCAGTAGTAACGATTAGTACACGATGTCACAATTGTTAAGAAAAATTACTTCGCAGTATCAATTGTAGCAATTAAAAAGATTGACTGAACTTATTAAAAAGACCAAAGTTCTAATTTTTTTAGTCATTATGTCTTAAATTAATACATATTTACGAATTCAAAATCATCGGTCAAGATATAATCATTTTCTTCTATTTTGTATTTAATTAGCTTTTTTAATAAACTCAACAACTTGATCCAGTAATTTTTTTAATAAATATCTCCGTAATGATTTTCACATTATAAATATAATGAAAAATTTTAGGCTAAATTGACCCAAAATATTAAGATGATTTTTTTAATCATTTTAAATAAGTTTAAAGGCAAAATAGGCATATAGAGTCAATTATAACCTTTTTTTTCTTTTTTTTTGAGAAAGAAACGGAAAATTCATTACTGGCTATCAAGCCTCAATGTACTCAGCAATACAACTAGGCGGTGAAAGAGACCATTCTACCATATCCGGCAATAATTGAGATGCTCTGGCTAAAGCATGGGCCACCCCATTGGCCGATCGATGAACATAACTCACCTGCAGATTGGTGATCTCTGAGATACGGGATTGACAGTCATGGATTATAATCCCAAACCCACTAATATCCCTATCATAATTGGCATTAACAGCTAAACAAACTATCTGGGCATCGGATTCTACAACCATATTCATCTACGCGTGCTCTTTAATCCAACTGAGAGCCTCTCTAGCTGCAATCACCTCTGCCACTTCTGGAGCAGAGCAACCCATAGCCTTCCGCACTTCAGCTCACAAGAACATGCCCCCATCATCACGAAGAACTAGCCCTACACCAGTGGTCCCATCCTCAAAGAAAGATGCATCAACATTAATTTTCTGCCAACCAGTTCCTGGCCTTTGCCAAGAAAGAATATCCACAGCCTGCATCGCATCTGGAGCAGCACACAAATGAGCCTGAACCCAGTCTCTCAAAAGCGTCTTAGCATGGGACAAGATCTGCAGCGACGCCATCTCTCGACTATTCCATACAACATCATTGCAATTCTGCCATAACGACCAACACACGCATGCCAACAGTGACCATCCTCCAGCGTTTAAGGAAGAAGAATAGATACAAGCCAGTCTCTAAAATTCAAAGCTAGGAGCTAGCCACCTTAGAGATGACGCCAACCAACAATCTCGCCTCACTGGACAAATATAACCTTTTTAACAATTTTAAACAAAGTTCAGAAATTAAATTCACCTAAAATATCAAATTTGACGTTTTGATCTTGTTAAATAAGTTCAGGGGTAAATTTAGCTTTATTCCTTAACGTTTCTTCTTTTAATAATTAATCTTTCTATTTTTTTTATTTAATAGAAAAGATTTATTTAAAAACATTTACTTAACACATAAAGTAGAATCTAAAGTGTACGTTGAAAAATATGTTTAATTCTCGTAATTAGAACATGCACGTAAAAGATTATTACCATATCTCACACCTAATCGGTCAACTCTAGAGTTCACAGACATGTCGCTCCTTTCGTTTTCAGAATCCATACACACTAAAAAAAACGAGATGGATGAAAGGTAAGAAATTGGAAATGCAACAGAGCGATAGAGAAGGGAAATAAGGGAAATAAGAGCGACGGCAAAGGGAGAAGAGAAAGGACATAAGAGCGATAGCGAAAGGAGAAGAGAAAGGGAGAAGGGAGTGATTGGAGAAAGATTGATGGATGATGTAGAAGAGAGAATAAGAAATTAGGATTAAACAAAAAAACGGTGCGTTTTGATGATTTTGAATGAGTTTGGGTTAATTAAAATAGTGAGTTTTGAAGCTTTTAACTCAAGCTGATTAGGTCAAACTCACTTTAATAATAAAAAATTATAAAACCCTAGTTGACTTTTCAATTACCATAATAATAAATCTAAGTTACTGAATTAGGCTATCCTGAAACCAATGTGGGTTTAGAGTAATAGTGAAATAGATTGTAAAAATAAGAGTATTTTTGTAGCTTATGCCCACAATAATTTTAGGTTATACAATATATATAAACGTTGTAACTACTTGTTTATTTTTTTTTTTCAAAAGGCTACATGTTACACAAAAAGTATGCTTTATATACAATACTTGAAAATATCATCAGAGGAAAACTAATCAAGAGTAATACTTGATTGTTTGAATGGAATACTCTGGAATAAGGAAAGAAATTTGTTTGATTCTTATTTTTTTCAATAATGTTTTCATTCTTCTTTTATTTTATTAAAAATATGCTTAAAAAGATAAATTATATAATATTTTTTAAAATTATTTTATTTTATTTTCCATTTAATGTTGTCCGTTTATTATTATTTTCTCCTTTTTCGAAATAAAAGGAGAGTCTCTTTCATCATTTTTATCTAAAGTTGAATCAATCCAAATAAAAGCTAAATCTTTTATATTATAAGATATGTATTGAATTATTGAGGTACGGACTCTTGTCCCTATGTTAATTATTGGCACTCTCTACATCCGTTAAATTTATAGATAAAATACAATAAATAACGAATAAAATAAATTTTAAAAATATCTTTAAATGTAAAAATAATATAGTTTCAACTTATAGTAAATAATTTATATGCATTAGATCCATATAAAGTGCGAGAGTGTGACTAGTCTATATATATATATATGAAAGTTAGAAGGTTTGAAAGCCTTCTCTTTGTTCAGCATTCTTTTTTTCTTTTTTTATAAATTTTTAAATTTTTTTTATTTTTTTACGTTGTGATTGGACTATTTAAATATCTTAATTAATAATTTATTATAAATTATCCATATTAAATTACTTAAATTACTAAATCTTATTTATATATAACTATAAATATCTATTCATCCATCCTTTGAATAAGTTATTTAAATTATTTAAATTACAAACTAGCTAAAATTTTCTATTTGTTTGAGCTTTCTTTCATATATATATTAATTTATTCGGTCCACAGTTTGAGCTCAAACAAATAGAAAATTTTATATAGTTTATAATTTAAACAATTCAAATAACGTATTTTAAGAATAGATAGATATTTACAGTTATATATAGATAAAGTTTAGTAATTTAATATGGATAATTTATAATAAATTATTAATTAAAATATTTAAATCGTCCCATCACAATACAGAAAAATAGAAACATAAAAAAAATTTTAAAAATTTAGGATAAAAGAAAAATAGAATGCTGACCAAAAGAAAGCTTCAAACTTTCTCCTTATTTCAACTTTTATATAGATATAGATAGATAGGTATAAATATGAATATATAGATATAGATATTTGTTAAAAAATAAATGAAAAATAAACTTAAACTTTTGAAATTCTTAATTATCTATATTTATTTAAAAAATAATTTTCATAAAATCTCTCGTCAACTAATAAAATGTAATTTTCTAATTGACTATGATTAAGGCTATTTTAGATTTATTATATATATTTATTTAAAATTTAAATTTAGAAAAAATAAAATTTTACATTTTAAAATTCTAAATTATCTATATGTATTTTTTTAAAAAAATTTTTTTATAAAATATCTCTAATTAAGTAATAAAATGTTATTTTCTAATTGACTATCATTGAATCTATTTTTAGATATTCTAAATTTCATTAAAAATAATATTGATAATTTCATTATTCTCACATCTATATATATGGTTTGGATAAAGCTATTTAATTATAAATAAAATATCTAAATTCTTAACAAATTTATAAGTAACAGTCAATGAGACGACTGTTTTAATTATTTTAAACTACTGTAAATAAAAAAAAAAAGTTAAAAAGCATTTTAACCACAGTTTTAATTTTTACTTTAAATTTTTCGACAGGCATAAAGTGAAGCAAGTCGAAAGGACAAATTGAAAAATAATACTGTAATGTTATAAACAAATGACAATAATAATGTAAAAAATTTATTTTGATCTTTTATTTGAAAATATTTGCATCTTTTATCCAGATGATTAATCTTTCTTTCTAAAAAATTTTCAAGTATATTTCGTCTAAAATTGAAAGGACGATACATGACTCTTAAATTGAGTATAATTATCGTTCACTAGAAAATGAACGATTTATGAAAAGTCGTCTCCTATAAAATAGGGTACACTTGTTAAGAGGATGCCTCAAAAGTATACAGGCAAAATTTTTTAACTTAAGGAGACGATTTTGAATGTCTCCCAAAGTACTTTTTTTTATATTGCAAACAGATTAAGCGAATCTATTAAAGAAAAGATATTATGGAGAGGAAAAAAATACCGTCACTTGGTGTTGAAATAAAATGTTAGTACTTTAATAGATTAAATCATTAAATTCTATGATTATTAAGGAATCCACAAATTAATAGTAATGCTAAAAAGTTATTAAAAAGTATAGAAAATTTGTAAAGAAAGGAAAAAGGAAATGCTTAAAGAAGAATATGGCAAATCAGCTTTTTTTTTCTCCAAAATTATATATATATATAAGAGATGGATACATAACATAGTAATAAAGATTAATTTTAAAATGTTTAAATTAAGGCCTAATGACTTAAAAAAAATCCTAAATTTTAGCCTTTTTAATAATTTTAGTCAATTCTTTTAATTGCTATAATTGATACTATGAAATAATTTTTTCTCAACAATTGTAGATTTCGTTCATTAACCATTACTATTATGTTGATATGGTCGTTAGTGAGATCTTCTTTAATATTTAATTATTATAAAATGAGTATTGACAATTTTGAGTGACAGAAAAAAATCACCTTCTTTTTTTAAGTGACCGAAAAAACCTTGAACTTTAGGTTTTTTTTAAGGCTTAATTCCAAAAAAAGCCTAAATTTATAAATTTTTTTTAAATTTGATCAATATTTTTAATTTTATCAATCAATACCTTGTACTTATTTTTCTTTGTCAATTATAGGCTTCGTTTAGAATCTGTCAATGTTTGCTGATGTGTCCATTAATAGGGTCTAATTTTTTTCATATCACGTCCACGTGGACATGCCATGTAAGAAAACTAACTAAAAGCTTAATCACTAAAAAAAGTCTGAACTTATAATTTTTTTTTAAATTTGGCCAATACTTTTGATTTTATCAACCAATACCTTGTATTTATTTTTTTTGTCAATGACTTCCGTTTAGAGTCTGTTAATGTTTGCTGATGTGTCCATTAATGGAGTCCAATTTTTTTTAGATCACATCCACGTGGACACGCCACATAAGAAAATTAACTTGAACATAAAAATACATTAAACGATATCGTTTTGCGATAGGACACTATCTTCAGTATTTTTATACTTTGCTTGTTATTTTTTTAGGATAAATAAATGTGATATATTTTTATATGACTTGTAAACTCAATTGATGAGTTCTTATCTACCAAAGTATATAATCATATACAAAAAAGTTGATGCCTTAATTTACTTTAAAGTTGATAAAAAAACAAAATCAAAATACTGATGCTTAATAAAAAAAAAACCTGAACTTATGAGTTTTTTTCAAATTTGGCCAATACTTTTAATTTTGTCAATCAATACTAAGTATTAATTCTCTCTTAAACTTCCTCTTGATAAAGAATAACAAATCAAGATATTGATCATATCTCTCATGTAAAGATCTAAGTATTCTTTATCTGCACAAAAAATTAAAAAATTTCAATAGAAAAATATAAACTAATGTGAAATGGAATTACAAATCAATAATTGAAAAACCAAAAGTAAACAACTAGAATAAATGTTACTCACCTATTGAAAATATCAAAGTAATATTGAAAAAACATAGTAAAAATTGAAAGGAGGCTCACTTTTTCATTCATGATTTGCGCAGGTGGTTCGACTTTAAAAACAATATGATTATGCTTATATATAGATACAAACATGGGTATAAAATTAAAAATTTTCAAAAATTAAATTATCTTAAAAAATTTTTAAAATTTTTCAAATATGAAACGTAGATATTAAATATAATAAAATAGTTGTTAATTATATTAGAATTCAAAAATTGATATTATCTAATTGTTAATTTTAAATTAAAAAGTATAACCATCCAGTCAAAATATAGAAAGATAAAGAAAAAATCCAAAAATTCTTAAAAAAAGATAAAATAGAATACTGAAAGGAGAAAGTGTCAACTCACATATTTAAATTTGACAGCATTTCATTTATAATTTGAGCCGCCCATATTTAAACTTTATACATTCAATGCAATCAACACAACTCATCCATTCGGCAAGTTTGCAATATTTTCTAACCGCTATTTTTGACATTTTTCAATTTTAATTTCAATTTCAATATGTATATTTGTTTTGCCTGTAGTAATTTAAGTGTCTCCATATTAATTTTTCATAGTTTATAAGTTCTGTTGCATAATATTTATTATTTTCATAAATTGGTTAATTTCACTAATATTATGGAATTTCCTTTTACAATTAACTTTCATATAATTCACTTAATTTTAATTAAGCCAATTTTATCCAATAATAATAAATTTCTACCTTAAATTTTATACCAAAATTAAATAATCGAAACGCAAAATATACCAATCAAAATTCAGAATTTGGATTCGGATTCAGCGCGAAAAATCCAACATTCTGCCTCTTGGTGGTTCTCGCTGAACCACCGTCAGTGCCACCGTCTACAGTAGCTGAAACACCCAAACAACCAAGCATTGAGCGATTCTCATACCATCCAACTTGAAATTTCCTGAGGGTTCCATTCCAGTGTTTTTTGAATGAGATCGGATCTCTAGCGTCTTGATCGAGCACAACAGTCGCTGCATTACTGCCATCCATGGCGTTTACACCATCCAGACCCAATCGTCAAAATCAAAGGAGGGAAAATGATCAGTGGATGGCCAGGAGTGGTTGGCGACTATCCACTAGGCCTAAAGTCGTCGGAGCGGTGAGATATCACCAAAAAATCTTTTCTTGCGATATCTTGACTTCTCGTTACGGTTCCTCACTTTCAGGCTTCCAATTCGCACGTGAAGACCACCCTCTTGCCAAAGATATGTCGAATCATCGTCATTAATCACCGGAGATGGCTGTTTGGCGTTGACAGTGAGGGTGAGGGAGTTGTCGGGGAGTGAGAGATAAGGAGAGAGAATGTTGTGTTTTGTTTTATTATTACTATTATTATCAATTTGTCATTTTCTTTTCTTCACCCTCATATATCTACATCTTTACTAATAGTTGCAATTTATTTAAATCTTTTACTTTATATTTAATCAATAATCGTCAATCATTACTAAAGACACTATATATTTGCATCATTAATTTCCTTTAATTTATTTCATATTTTTCATCAAATATAAATTGTCATAAACTTAAATAATTATTGTAGTTCTTATATTTTACCGATCATATTTTAATAATTAAATAATCTTAATTTCTCAATAATTAATTAAATAAAATCGCATAATATGAACTAAAATTATATTAAAATCATTATGGGATTTCTTTTGAATTTTTCTTAAAAATCGGGATGAATGCAATTGCTGCCCATATGACAACAATCTCAATTCTGCACAAGCTGAAACAACCCCACTTAGCATATATTCATTTTGTGTATACGCCCTCAAAACCATATTTATGAAAAAATCAATAGCATCTCTAAAATAACAAAATTGTTGAAGTCTGATTATCGTCAAAGTCCAAGTAACACCATTTATGTCAGCCATATTATCAAACACGTTATGTGCAGACCCAAAATAACCGCCTCCCGTCACAAACATGTCAATCAAAGCACACCCCACACATACATGAGAATCAAAATGTCTACTTTTAACACAAACCCAAAAATTATTTTTCCAAGTGAAAAATTCTCGTAATTCGGATAAGCACATGAAAGATTATAACTACATCTCGCACCTAATCAGTCAACTTTGGAGTTCATAGACACATCGTTTCTTTCGTTTTCAGAATCCATACACACTAACAAAAAACAAAATGGATGAAAGTTACAAAATTGGAAACACAACAGAGCGATAGAGAAGGGAGATAAGAGCGATGGCGAAGGGAGAAGAGAAAGGAGATAAGAGTGATAACAAAGGGAGAAGAGATCGATGGATTATGGAGAAGAGAAAATGAGAAATTAGAATTAAATAAAAATGGTGCATTTTGAGACTTTTGACTCAAGCTGATTAGGTCGGATTCACTTTAATAGTAAAAAATTGTAAAATCCTGACTGATTTTTCAATTAACGTAACAATAAATCTAAATTACTGAGTTAGACTGACGAAAGATGAAAGTGAGTTTAGAGTGATACTGCAATAAATCATAAATGTGGGAGTATTTTTACAACATTGGCCAACAATAATTAAAGGTTATACAATATATGTAAACGTTGTAACTATTTTTTTTTTTTTTACAAAAGGCTACAAGTTACACAAAAAGTATGCTTTATATACAATACTTGAAAATATCATCAGAGGAAAATTTGTCTTCCTTGATTGTTTGGATGGAATACTCTGAAATAAGGAAACAAATTTGTTTGATTCTTATTTTTTAAAATAATGTTTTCATTCTTCTTTTATTTTATTAAAAATATGCTTAAAAAGATAAATTATATAATATTTTTTTAAATTATTTTATTTTACTTTCCATTTAATGTTGTCCGTTTATTATTATTTTCTCCTTTTTCGAAATAAAAGGAGAGTCTCTTTCATCATCATTATTATTATTATATATACTAAAACTGAATCAGAATTTACTTTCCAAATCAATTGATAATCTAATAATCTCCTTTTTATGTTATTTCATTTCTGTCCTTTTAATTTCTCGTCATTGATTTTAACCACTGCAATCCTTTATATGACTATTCCAATTTCTATATCCTTTTAATACATGACATAAAATCATGTTTTATTTGAACACGCATGTATAAAAATACTATGATTTATACTTTTTCTTCAATTTTTATTTTTATGTCCAAGACATTCAGAACAATAGTAATTTTAAAAATTAAATTAGTTTATTAACTTTAAATTACATTTTTACTTTATTTTATTATAGACTAGCATTAGAAAGTTACCGTGTCAAGTAAGCATATTAATAATTTTGCATTCAAAATCTTTTCCTTGCTATACTTTCTAAAACACTGTAACTTATTGATAATTTATTTGAAATGTATGTATAGAGATTCAGTGGAAAAAAGGTCATTTCAATGACCAAAATCCAACCATTAATTTTTCTGTTTCTTAATTTTTTTAAAATATTTTTTCATTTATTTTATGGTTCTCAAAATTAAATACATTTAAATATGTATAAATGAATAAGTACAAATTTAAAAACTATAAAAAGATAAAAAAAGTTTGATTACATATTTAACAACTAGATTATTACTTTAAAATTTAAATCAAATTTTGTTTCAAAAAATAAAAATATTCTATAAACATCTTCATTTAATAATTTTTTGGTAAATAAATTTGCTTAATATTTAGTTTTGTCCACTTGAAACCATTGTTATTGATGTGAATAAAAATTTTTCCATGGCTAAAATTACTTTGTGAGATATAATTATAATTTATGATATTTTATTTAAGAAATTATCCAAATTAGTTAGTATTCAATTATTTTCTTACATATGCTCCAAATAAAAAGTTTACTAATGACTATTAGCATTTTTAAATTCTC
>CANUEX010010827.1:0-39669 GCA_948099535.1 Jatropha multifida
ATTATTTAGAACAGAAGAAGGCATGCGATTAATGAGGAAACAGGCAGTAAGAGTGGCATCCCCCCAAAAACGTAATGGCACATTATTACTAATAAGTAAGGTACGGGCTGTTTCAATGAGGTGCCTATTCTTTCTTTCAGCAACTCCATTTTGCTTAGGAGTATGAGCACAAGAAGATTGATGCATTATTCCCTGAGAAGACAAATTGATTAAAAGGGTGAGAAAAATACTCTCTGGCATTATCACTACATAATATTTTAATGGAAAGTCCAAATTGATTATGAATTTCAGTACAAAAAGTTTGGAAAATAGAAAATAATTCTGAACGATTTTTCATAAGAAACAACCAAGTATATCGAGAATAGTCATCAATAAAAGTGACAAAGTAATTAAAACCTAATGTGGAACTAACACGACTAGGACCCTATACATCTGAATGAACAATGTCAAACATAGCTGTAGCCCTATTATTGACACGCTTGGGAAAAGAGACACGAGTTTGTTTCCCAAGTTGACACGACTCACACTCAAGAGAAGATAATGTAGAAAGAATGGGAACTTATTGTTTAAGCTTAATAAGACTGGGATGTCCAAAACGATGATGAAGGAGGTCAGCGGAAGCAGTGGAAGTAAGCGCGACTGTGGTTTTAGGTGAGGAAAGATAGTACAATCCTTGTGACTCATATCCTACTCCAATCATCTTCCCCGTATGTCGGTCTTGCACAAAAACATAGTCATCTATAAAGGATACAATACAATTAAGCTGTTTGGTCAATTTGCTGATGGAAATCAAATTATATGGACATTCAGGAGTAAATAGTACTAAGGTTAGAGTAACTGAGGGAAGAGGTTGTGCTTCTCCAATTCTTTTAATTACAGTTTGAGAACCATTGGCTAAAGTGACAGTAGATGTGTTTGAAGGAACAGAGAGGGTAGAGAAAAGAGTTTCATTACCAGAGCTGTGATCAGAATGTGATGAGAAGCACCAGAATCAAGCACCCAAGGATCAGGAACAGTGGATTTGGATAGACAAGCGACTGAATTACCAGACTGAGAGATGGTAGATGACTGTTGTTTAGCTGTCTGAAATTGTAAATACTCACTATAGTCTATCCCAGATAAGGTAATAGCACCAAATGCTTGATCAGGTAATGGTAAAAGTCCAGCACCAGTATTTTGAGCCAAGTGAGCAATAGATTTGCCAGCATTGAAAGAATGATTCTGTGATGGTTTGCCATGCAATTTCCAACAACTTTCCCGAGTATGATCAGACTTGTCACAATGAGTACAGTGTTTGGATCTGTTACCTTTTCACTTTCGATTATTATTCTGAATCGCAAATACAGATGCTTCCATATTTTGTGATGAGGCTAGGGTTACAGAGATGCGAAGAAGACAGAAACCTTGCGGCGGCGCGTGGCGGTCGATGGCGAGGTTTCCGATGACAAAATTTCGGGTCTTGGGTCGCCGGAAGCTGGGGAACTGATCTCCGGTGACTGTGAGATCCAACTCCTTCGGAATATTGGTGATTTCAAGGCGGCAGTAAGGTTGCCGTAACAGGTCAGAATTGAAGTTGGATTTTTTTTTTTGTGTGGAAACAGGAGAATTTGCAGAAATAAGGAGAAGAAAAATAATCAGACCACTATAGACTCTGATACCATGTGAAAGAGAGAAGAAGAAGTTTTAAAACAAATAATTGGCTTGATAAATTTTCATATACGGTTTAAGGTATATATACTACACAAAAAATAGTTTAAAAAAGGAAAATAATCTCCTAATTTCTCCTAATAATCTCCTAATATCCTTCTAATATATGCACAATTTACCCCAATAATTACAAAATTATCTCCTAGTATCTTTTTAATATATGGACAATCTACCCCAATAATTACAAGATTCTAACAACAACTATGGCTGAAATTTAACTTAGGGTTTATTAGGGAAATTGTAGCAGACTTCTCTTTTTAGGGCTTTAGTGCTTTACTATGTGTCCATTTAAACAACTTAGATGCTGACCTACTGTTTTCACCCTCAGGATCAGAAGCAATTTGGTAATTTTTGGCTTTGCTGGAAAATCTCTCTGTCTCTTGTTTTTAAGTTTTAAGTTCCTTCTAGTTTATAGTGGGAGTCTATAAATCCTTAGAGGATGAGGACTAATTTAGAAGTTCTTTTTAACTAAATGTTTAGGATTTTGGGTCTAGATTTTGATGAGGGCTGAACTTTAGGCACAGTCCTCGACATGTGGTCTAAAATTTTGCCTAGGACATATGATTTTCTAGCAGACCCAATCTCACCCTAATTTTTGAGACGAGTATTGTCACCTAGGAATCTTGAAGACACTAAAAAGAAAAAGAGATGGCAGCATAATGGTTTCCAGTAGCCTTCGTGATTCATTCACTTTAGGCTCTGCATTTACCATGGTTTGGTTACAAATACCAATGATATCACATCGTAATAAATAAATATTTGTATCTAACAAAATAATTAAAAAAATGAAATTTCAAAAATTCACTATTGGTTCAAGTATATGAAACAAATACGGGTATTGTTAACTCTCTCTATCTCTGTCCTTTCTTTCTTGGCATTTCTTTTCCCGGGAAGACAGTAATCTTACAAGTATATCTTGTCATTTAGGTTTAGATAACATTTATGAAATAGCGTCAAGCATTGCTGCCACCTCCATTGACAGCCTACTTCTTTGTCCTTGTTCATTCTCATGTTTTTCATGTGGCGGTAGTCATGATATGGTGCTCCTATATGCTCATGTGATTGTGCATCACTTTGGGCATTCTCATCATGCTTTGTCTTTTAGGTTTAGATAACTTTTATGAAGTAGCATCAAACATTGCTGCTACCTCCATTGACAGGCTAATTCTGTGAACCTTGCTCATTCTCACGTTTTTATGCGGTGGAAGTCCTGGTATTGTATATGGTCATGTGATCATGCATCACACCAGGCTTTGTCATCATGCTTTGTCTTTTCGGTTCATCTTAACCCTATTCCCAATGAGGTATCCAACTTCTATGAACAAGATGGCCTGCTTTCTTCTTAGCTTTAGACATCTCATGCATAAGATGCTTGATATATGCTTTTCTAAAGTATCTCTGATGTGACACCAGAAGATACTCTTTCTTTCAATTTCAACTCTTGATTCCAGTTCTATCAGACTGAGTTTAGATCTGTCACAGACTCATTATATTTTGAAATTTAAAAAACAAAAACACTAGTTAGCGAATATTGGTTTTGGACTCCGTGTGATCTAATTTGAGAATGTTCCTGTGCTTGAAAGGCTTCTTTATTAGCTGTATGTATAGCACAAGCATGAAAATCGCCTTGATGAATTTGTGCTTTGTGAGTTGTTACTTTTCTAATGATTCTTAAATAAATTGCACTGTTCTTGTCTTGCAATTTTTCTACCTCTAATCCTGTTTGTGTTATTTTCAGAGTTTAAGTGCTGAGAAAGACAATCTTGACATAGTTCAGCACGAATGGGCCCTACCCAAATTTGAGCACCGGGCTGAAGCTGTATTGAGAAAAATTGTGAGTTGAACATGGCCAAATATGCAAGTGGAAGCTAAATGGTTTATGCACACTGCCTTTCCAGTTCTTTCAGGCATTTTCAGTGGAAGTTTACTGCTTGCTTGAAGCTGATTACGATTTAACAATTTATAAGAATGGTGAATCTGTCAGTATTGAGATTGACTTCTGACTTGACCGTAACCATAGAAGAAGTTTTTTATGTTTCACGTTCTAGTGTTCTCTTTTCTAACACCATACATCTAATCTTTAGTCTTCTCCATCTGCATGCACTTGCAATTACATCATGATGGCTTGACAATCATATTGTGCAGTACTTGGTTTTTATTTAGTATTTTTTCAAGTCAGTGAACAATTCTTCGCACCTGTGTACTGCATTATTTTTTAATTTTTAATTTTAGACCTTATTGATTAAATTAAAGAACAAGGCTTCATTTGTTTTCAAAAATAATTTGTTTGGAAATGACTTTTAAATTTTTTATGTTTAGGCTGCTTAGAAAAACCAATTGATGGAAATATTTTCTTGATCAAAGGGAAAATTAAATAATTTTTCTTCAGGAGGAAAATATTTTTTGCGTATTGATAAATTTATTAATTTATAAGCACATTTTTTTAGAAACAAATGAAGCTTAAAATGAAATTATTTACTCAAGGAACTGCATCCGGAAGTATAATTTTTAATTTTGTACCTTTCCCTAGTATTTTTAATCAAGAAGATTGAAGTTTCTGGGGCTTCCAGGAGATATCAAAGGCAAGAACAAAAATATTCTTATCAGGAAAATTCTCAGAAGGGTAATTTAAACTTAATAAACGGGTTAGGAAACTGACCGAGAACATCCTTGAACTCTATTGTAACGATATTTACCAGGCGGGGATTTGGTATTACTTGAGGAATCAACATCGTTTTCATGCACTGTCTAGCTTTTTTCCTTTAGAACATTTTTGTAGCACTAGCACTCTTGTTTTGCCCAGCGGAGCAAGTGCCGCTTTCCTTTTGATTCTTGAATTGTGCTAGAAAATAATTCAAGTCTAGTTTTTTTTCAAAGTCTTATTTTGAGTTTCATGTTTCCATAATGTTTTTATTCTGTTAGTAGTGCAGTATTTCATGTCAAGTTGTTGAGATATTACAGCGATGTTTTTAGCAAAATTAGTTCCTATATATGTGAAGTGGGAACGTCGTTGTTTTAAGAGTCTGTTTAAGTAATAATAGCTTATATTGTTTGATGTATTGTGAGTCAAGGATTTCAGTTAAACAAGAATTCTACTTTTGAAATTTGAGTTGTCTTTGTTATTTCTTCCAACAAGTGGGATTAGAGTCCGATTGGTTTAAATAGAGAGTGTGAGTGAATATGGTTGCCAACAGAGGCGGATTTAGAAAATTAAAGTAGTGGGGGCAATGTATGAAAGTAAAAATTTAGTGGGGCAAAATATAAAATTCCAATGGATAAATACAAATTAACATAATTATATGTGCTAAAATGTAAAAAATTCTGAACTGAATTGTAAAAAGCTAGTGGGGCGAAGTGCCTCATTGCCCCCACCGTAGATCCGCTCCTGGTTGCCAGCAACAGTAATTCACATCAGCTCGAAATATTTCAGTGTTCAATGGTACCAACTATCAATTTTGGTATGTGAAAATAAAAACTCTTTTCAGATCACAAGATTTGTGGGAGTTAATTAAGAGAGGTATTTTAGAACTCACATACCTAGAGCATGCAACTCGACCAACGGCGGCAAAAAGGAATGAGTTAAAAGAGAAGCAGCAGAAGGATGCAAAAGCCTGTTCATGATTCAGCAAGGTTTAGATAAAGAGATATTTTCGCGAGTTATGGGTGTAGCGACCTTGAAAGAAGCATGAGACCTGTTGTATGATGAATATTAAGGTTCAAGTAAAGTTGTCAGAGTAAAGCAGTAGTCTCTATGATGAGAATTTACAAATGCAACCATCTGAAACAATTCAAAGTCTCTTTGCAAGAGTCTCTTCCATTGTCAACCAACTTAGTTTTCTTGGAGAAGAATTAACTGAACAGAAGGTTGTGGAGAAATTACTGAGATCCCTTCCATCTAAATTTGATCACGTCATTGCTACCACTGAAGAGTCAAAAGACTTGTCAGATTATTCACAAGCTGAAATCATGAACTCACTTCAATCTCACAGCCAACGCATAAATCGAAGAGCTGAAACTTCCTTAGAGCATGCCTTTCAATCAAGAGTTGATTTGAAGAGGAATTCAGAAAGCTCAGGAAGAGGTGAAAATAATATTGGAAGGGGTCGTGGTCGCGGTTGGGTTAAAGGCCGTGGAATTTCACGTTTTGGAAGAGGTAATGGCAGAAACTATAATGGAGATAATAATGCAAACTCTTCAACTTGTTCTCATTGTGGTCGAACAAATCATGCAGATAAAGATTGTTGGTATAAGAACAAGTCTGATCAAAATAAATATGCCATTCAATGTTATAAATGCAAAAATTATGGCCATATTGCTAGGGATTGTGGATCAAAAGGGCAAGTAAATTATGTTGAAGAACCGGAAGCACTTGATGATAATTTATTTGTTGCGTGCTTGTCTACTAATGTTGGTGTAGTGAAGATGCATGGTATTTAGATTGTGGGTGCAGTAATCACATGACTGGAAAAAAAAGAATATTTTGTGAAACTTGATGAGATGATTAAGATACAAGTTATAATGGGAAACAATGACAAAGTGCAGGTGTGTGGCTTGGGTGTTATTGCTGTCAATTCTAAATTTGGTAGGAAACATATTCATGATGCTATGTACGTTATTGGATCGGCTCAAAATCTGTTGATTTTGGGTCAGTTGCTTAAAAAGGGATACTATGCTGTTTTTGACAATAATGAATGCGTGATTTTTAAGAAGAGAAGCATGACTTTGATTTATACATTGAAGATGATAGCAAATAAGATGTTTCCTATCATTTTTTCACAAATTAACCTGAATGCTTTCCAAGTTTCGATTGAAGATTCTATGCTATGGCATAGAATATATGGCCATTTCAATTTATCCGGATTGCAGTTGTTACATAAAGAGAACATGGTGTTGGGTCTTCCAATGGTGCGACTAAACAAAGGAACTTGTGAAACACGTATTTCAGGGAAGCAACACTGAAACAAGTTTTCTGAAGGCATTGCTTGGAGAGCCACCAATCCTTTGTTCCTTGTACATGCAGACATCTATGGGCTTATGCAAACTCCTTCTTTAAATGGAAGTAAGTATATTCTCCTTTTTATTGATGCTTTTTCAAGGATGACTTGGGTGTATTATTTGAAGGAGAAATATGAGGCATTTAAAGTTTTAGGGCAATTTAAGGCATTTGTAGAGAAGGAATCTGATCATTCGGTTAAGACTTTACGTACTGACCGTGGAGGTGAGTTCACATCCCAGGAGTTTAACTTATTTTGCAGAAATTATGGAATACAAAGATAGCTTACAGCAAGTTATATGCAACAACAAAATGGCGTCGCGGAGCAAAAGAATAGAACTGTTATTAAGGCTGTTAGGAGTATGTTAAAAGACAAGGACCTATATACAACATTTTGGGTTGAAGCTATAACAACTGTGTATGTGCTTAATCGCTTTCCATCAGAGACTGTCAAAGAAAAGACTCCATATGAAGCCTGGAAAGGAAAGAAACCAAATGTAAGTCACAAGAGGATTTTTAATTTTATTGCGTATGCCTTGGTTCCATGAGAATTGTGAAAGAAGTTAGATGAAAAGAGCAGCAAGTGCATCTTTGTTAGAAGTAGTAAGGAGACAAAAGGTTACAAGTTGTTCAATCCTATCACTAAGAAAATAATTATTAGTCGTGATGTCATTTTTAATGAAGAAGACGGTTAGAATTTTGAAGATAATGGAGGAGCCCTAACTTCCACACTTGTGGAATTTGAATCTAACCTAGAAACAACCATCTCTTGTGTTTGATTCTCTTACAGTAGACTCTATAATAGATTCACCACCAAAAAAGGTACGAAGTTTGTCTGATGTTTACACTTCATCTGAATTCACTTATTTTGCAATAGAGCCCACTTATTTTGAAGATGCAAATAGAAAAGAAGAATGGGTGAAAACCATGGAAGAAGAGATTGCTGCCATTGAAAAGAACAACACATGGAGTTTGGTGGATTTGCCTTCTGGTAAAGAAGCAATTGGCTTAAAGTGGATAGACAAGTCAAAATTAAATCCCGATGGGTCCTTGTAAAGAAGCAAGGCATGTTCGGTGGTAAAAAGATATGTCGAAATTCCAGGTATTAATTTCTCTGAAATTTATGCTCCGGTTGCAAGATTTGATACAGTGCGAATGATTTTAGCACTTGCAGTTCATTTTAATTGGTCAGTGTACCAACTTGACATTAAATCAGCCTTTCTTAATGGAGAATGTCTTGAAGATGTGTATGTAGAACAACCTAAAGGCTTTGAGAAAAAGGGAATGGAGCATAAAGTTTATAAGTTGCATAAAGCACTCTACAGGCTCAAACAAACTCCAAGAGCTTGATATGGCAAAATTGATGGTTATTTTTCACATAATATTTTTGAAAAGAGTGCAAGTGAGCTATTTTGTATGTTAAAACTTATGGGGATGAGTTCTTAGTGGTTTGATTATATGTTGATGATATGATATATACTCGGAACTCAATTAAAATGATGAAAGATTTTAAGGAGATAATGATGGAAAGCTTTAAGATGTCTGATTTGGGTTTGTTACATTATTTTTTAGGGATTGAATTTGTGCAAGATGGACATGGGATTTTTATTTGTAAAAAAAAAATATGCTAGTGATCTCTTGAGGAGGTTAGGGACGGCCAATTGCAATGTTGTCAAGACTCCACTTAACATAAATGACAAGTTCTCATTGAATGATGGAATTGAAAAGGCAAATTAGAAGGATTTTAAAAGCATGGTGGGAGGACTGATGTATCTGTCAAGACTCCACTTAACATAAATGACAAGTTCTCATTGGATGATGGAATTGAAAAGGCAAATTAGAAGGATTTTAGAAGCATGGTGGGAGGACCGATGTATCTTACTCATACAAGACCAGATATCATGTTTGCAGTCAATCTTTTATCAAGGTTCATGCATAGTCCAAGTAAGCATCATCTTGGAGCAGCAAAGAGAGTGTTGAGATATATATAAAGGACAATCAACCATGGCATCAGGTATGAGAAGGAAAAAAGCAATGAATTTTCTGCCTTTGCGATGGTGATTGGGCTGGTTGTGTAGATGATAGAAAAAGCACATCAAGTTTTTTCATTTGTTTTAGTTCTAGAGCCGTTTCATGGATGTCAAAGAAGTAAAAAAGCACTGCACTTTCACGTACTGAAGCTGAGTGTATAGCTGCCACATCTGCTGCGTGTCAAGTTACTTGGTTGAGGAGAGTACTAGCTGATTTGAAGCAAAAACAAGAAATGCCAATAATGATATACTGTGACAACAACTCCACAATTGCAATGTCAAGAAATCCTGTGTAACAAGGGAGGTCAAAGCATATTGAGACACGCTACCACTTTATTAGAGAATTAGTTGCTACAGGAGAGATAGAGCTGCAATATTGCAACACTGAAGACCAATCAGCTGACATGCTTACAAAAGCACTGCCAGAAGAAAAGTTTAAGAAGCTAAGAGTCATGATTGGTGTGCAAACCCTTACTTGAATTAAAGGGAGAACTGTTAGAAAATAATTCAAGTCTAGTTTTTCTCAAATTCTTATTTTGAGTTTCACGTTTCCATAATGTTTTTATTATGTTAGTAGTGTAGTATTTTGTGTTAGGTAGTTGAGATATTATAGGGATGTTCTTATCAAAGTTAGTTCCTATATCTGTGAAGTGGGAATGTGGTTGTTTTAAGAGTCTATTTAAGTAATAATAGCTTATATTGTTTGATGTACTTTGAGTCAAGAATTTCAGTTAAAGAAGAATTCTACTTTCAAAATTTGAGTTGTCTTTGTTATCTCTTCCAACAAATTATTCTTTGCCCATTCTCTTCACTTTCTCAGTGCTATGCATATTTTCTTGTTTACACCCCTAATGCCTTATAGGAAATCAGTAATTGTATGCTTCCTTGTAGTGTGCCTTTTGACCTAGTAGCAATAATGAAATATAACTTCTTATGGTGTGGCTGCTCATGGTGCAAGATTTCTATCGGAACAAGGTCTAGACATGTCTTAAGGTACTTCATGGACATTACTATCATCTCTTGTAGTTGATCCATGGGAATGTGTCTCATCTTTTTTTATTTCTTTTACTATCCTCTTGCTGCTTCTTGTCGACACAAGATCCTTGTGTTCTAATTTGCATACGATGTTGATGATAACCCATGTTGCATGGAAACAAAAACGAAGGAACATGGAAATACAGAAACGAAATGGAGACAACATTTAAAATATAATTTTTTATGGCAAATGGTGTTCTGTATAAGAAAACAGATACGATAAAATATTTTTGTCTGGGAGTTTTTAGGCATTATAGATGATAATCATCCACACCAATTGAATTGCCATTGATGTCAATATGCTAGAGTGACTAGTGATAAAGATCAAAGCTTGGAACTGATATTGTAAATCTTTTCTGTATTGCTTCTCATCATCTCCCACCCACAAGGACTTAATTGATCCAAAATAAAAATTTAAGGATTTAATGGATCCAAATAAAACTATAAACACTTAATTAAGACAACAAATAAAGTTCTAGGAAAAAATTGAATATTCCCTAGATATACTCAGAAAAATCAAGTTTAGCTTGACAATTGAGCAAAGGCGTGAAAATTTCATATTAGCCGTGTTGATTTGGCTAAACTCGGTCTTTGTTGTATCTATAGATCAAATCAATTTTTGGTAAAATGAAGATATTTGACTGTTCATTGAAAAAAAGATGAAAATAATATTTGAAACAACTTTATTTTCATTAATTTGGTCATAAATAAGCTCGGATCTAAATAAATCTAATCTATCGATATCAACGTTACTAATAACATATAAGATTTGTGTATGTTTAATGTATAGCCTACTCATGTACTATTGGTGGTGAAATGAGCTGAGCTGAGTTTGAGCCAATTAGGCTTGAAACTTAGTTTAAAATTCAACGAATGGTTTAAAATTCAACGAATCTGAAAGTTTTAGGCTAGAACTCGACTATAATATCAAATTCAATTTAAAAAATTTTATACTCAAATGAGGTTCAAATAACCTAAATAATGTTATATATTTATATATATATATATATATATATATATATATATATTTGATAAGGCTAGATAAGATTTCTAACTAATCACCGTTAGACTCCAACTCGGCTTGATTGGTAGACGAGTAGGCTTGATTTGAGTCCTTTCTGGAATTTTTTTTGAATCAAGCTCACACAGATTGCAAGTGGACTCAGTTGATTTGCATAGCTATGTACCACAACAATTAACTTTTTTAAAATATTTTTATTCTAATTAGAAAATTAATTTTAATTGATTTTGGTCCATGGATAGCACATAGGACGGAGTGCAAGAACTGACTACCCAGACTCCAGACCAACGTACGGATAGGGGAAAACGGTGCTTTTGCCAATGGTTCGGTTTTAAGAGAGGAAAGGTGTGGAGCCCATATATCACGTGGAGAATGCTGTAATGGCCACGTAAGAAGACAAATGAAGACTGCTTATAAAATCTTCTGTAATCCTCTCTCCACCAATTATCATTCTCTTCCCACGTGGGAAATTGGGCCCCACAATTTACATGATGTCATATGATCATTTTTCCTGTACTTTTTTATTTTATTATTATATTTTAGCTGGAAAACTACTTGTAATTTCTACCAGGTACCCATCTTCTCCACTAAGGTTTTTATATATATATATATATTATATTGTGCCCTTTCGGCTGTCTTAATTGATCTAGTTTCTTCTTCTTCTTCTTATCTTTCTCTATATATTAATATTTACTTTCTTTGATTTCTATATCTTTGCCTCCGGAATCTTTAACTCCAGCTTGGTTTTAATGACACTTAGCAGAGGCAAGGCCATGGGCGACTCTTCTTCTGCTGCTTTTTATATCCACATGGTATATCTATATTTTTTACAGGTATTCTGATATTTATATGATATGATCAATGATGATGATGATGATGTATGTTGGGTTGGCAGGTGCACCATCTGATAGAGGAGTGCATCCTATTTAACATGAGCAAAGAAGAGTGCATGGAAGCTCTTTCCAAGCACGCCGACATCAAACCTGTCATCACTTCCACAGGTTACTCTTTTTTCTTTTTATTACCAATTTTCTCTTTTTTAACCTAATAAGTTAAATTTTTTTAACTATGTGAACATGATCGTACATAGTATTTTCTTTTTTAATTATCGTAATTTAATGAGCTACACAACAACAAAAAAGTCCTTCCCATTTCATAAATTCTTTTCTGTCCTACTCAAAGTATCTTTGGAGATAAGAAAATAACTTTTTTTTATCATAATTAAATACTATTTTCTTCACTTTGAATTACCATATATCTTATTACACTTCAAATCCTTCACTTTGAATTCACTTTTATACTTCAAATTTTTTATATTTGTGTTTTACACAGTATGGAAGGAGTTGGAGAAAGAGAACAAGGAGTTTTTTGAGGGATATACGAAGAGGAGAGAGGAGAGAGCTAAAGCTGAAAGAGAGAGGATGACCTAACATCCATCGCAAAGCCGCAAACACATGATTCCTAAATAAAGATCCTTCCAAAGTACTAATGGTTCACTCTGTAATTTGCATGGAATTCTAAGGATAGTTAAATAAGAAGGGTAGGTAGGACAGTAAAACCCTCTCCCTGCTGCGGCTCGGTGGTTTTCTCTTTTCGTTGGCTGTTGCATGGACAAAACGACGTCGTACCGCAGCTAGCCATGTTAAGGAGGCGTGATCCCACGTGGAGGTTGCATGGAGTAGATGTCCACTTGGCAGGGACAGCAGTTGTCCACTTGTAAACTTGTTTTGAAAATTTTCACTGTTTGTATGTTGTTTAAGGAAAGTTAAATTGGGGACCATTTGAAGGGGATTGCGGGTGTCATTGTCTCGACCCTTTTTGTGTTAGTTTTTTATCAATTTAGGTTACTGCATGTATTATTTCAGATAAAAAAAAAAAAAACATTTCTATCTACCTGCCTAAATAATTTTTGCCATCTATGATAGGGTGTTATTTCGATGGATGAAATTTCAAAAAATAAGAATCAAAACCTAGTTTTATAAATTGAAATTAAAAATTATTAATTCTGATTGTACAATTTTTATCGATTCAATTTCAATTTCTTTTCAATTTAAAATCCAATCATATTCATATTTAAATAGAGCTAACTAAGTTAGCTGCTATGTCGCATGGAAACATGGAAGGGTGGAAACGAGAAAAAGAATACAGAGAAATGTTATTTCTTTAAAATATAAAAAATAAAAACGTGGAAAACACGTAAATATGAAAAGTATAAGGTTATATTTATAAAAATAAAAATTATTATATATATTCAACAATTAGTTAAAATCCCATCAATATTTAATCATATTAAAAAAAATCATAAAATTCATATTAATAAAAGATAAATATTTTATAAATTTGTATTTATTTATATATTTATTTTAATTAGAGAACTGAATTTTGAAAGTTTTCGCTTTATAAAAATGAGGGGAAACGTATTTCTAAATTATTCAATTTACAAAAACGGCCTTAAAGTGTTTTCAACGAGTTTCTAAACGTTTTTGTGCAGGAAATGAAATGTAAAAACCGCGGTCAAAGAAAGTTTCCATGCAACGCGGGTTAGCTGAATTGATTTTACTATAGTTAGTTTGTTAATGAATGAATTAATTTAGAGATGAGACACAGCTCATGTAAGAATTTCTTCATACATAGCCAGTAAAACCCTGTCCTCCGTGGATTGTGGTTGCATGGATGAAAGAATCATGTAAGGGAGGCGTGATCGCACGTGGAGATTGCATGGAATAGATATCCACGTGGCATGGTCGGCAGTTGTCGGTTTCTAAATTGTATATTAACATCCAATGTTTGTGTTTGATGTTGTTGAGGAATAGGTGATCAGTTGTCGTTGTCTCAACCCTTTTTGTTTGGTTTTGATCCACGGTTACTCGGTTACGACGTACATTATTTGAGAGAGAGAGAGAGAGATCAGACACGGCCCACCTGCATAATTTGTTTTAAATCATCATATTATTTAATGCAAGTTGAAATATATCAATCACGCCTTAATTAGTGATTACGAACCTAACTGCAAACCAATTTATAAAGTGTCCTTCAAATCATTACAGTTTCAAGCTTCATTTTAAGGGTGTTTTTGAAAAAATTAGCTTTCAGCTATTTAACTAATGTTTTATCAAACGGTTAAAATGAGTAATGTTTTTTAATATGTTTCCTCAAACTCTAAACACTCCTATAAATACTACATTATCGAACAATATAAATAATATAAACCTCAGAAGTTGTTATTAAATAAAGTCTTAGTGAAAACAATCAATAAGGACTGAGATGTAACACTTCTATCTGATTTTATAGAACTAGACAGTGAATATCACATTCTGTGTCAAAAATATAGACTGATTTACTTAATAACTAAATATGATAATCAAGTAAGAAAATAATTTATTTAAAAAGAGAGTAAAATTTTTTTTAGTATTTCTTTATTATATTAGAATGTCAGCAAAGATTTAATAATTTTAAAGAAAATTTTTGAAATAACTTAATAATTTTATAATTAATGTAAATGAATTTCTAATAATATCAAATAAAAAAATAAATCCCTTTAAAATAAAATTACTTCTCATATAATTATAAAGCAATATTTGTAAAAAAAAGTCTGAATTTTAATCATTAGTTCATATATGGAATCTTTAATAATAAGACTTAAATAATCAATTTGAATTATAAAATAATTTCTCAATTAAAAATCCAAATAAGTTTAGCATTAAATTTCAATTCCCAACCCACTACTTATGCTCTTAATAATTAATATTTATACTACAGGTCAAATTCTTAATATATACTTAAATGTCTAAAGAATATTCTTCTCGTTTGATGCTGGAATACTGGCTTACCTCAGTTTATATTATCTTCAACCTGGGCGATGAGTTTTCTCACACGCTGAGTATAAGACTTTATGGTGTTATTTATAATTCAAATCAAATAATAGTTTTAGAAATATAAATCTTGATTTCCTTTATTAGAAACATTTATATACAAAAACATTTCATTTTTATCATTACATTAAATATTTATCTTTAACTGAATATTTTAAATATTTCTAATCCAATATTCAAATTAATATATCATAAATTCACTACTTACCAATATCACATATTCTTTTAATTTAAAACATATAATAAACTACAATCATATAACACAACTTGTTATCTTAATTTCTTTTAAAATATATTTTTCTTAAGGGACTCGGATACACTTAGGAGAAAATAAAGCAGATAAAATTTCGAAAACAAAATCAGAGAGAGCTTATATGCCAATAAAATTAGAGGGGCATTCAGAGTCCAAATAGAAACAGATAGAGCGCGTCCGCTCAGATAAAAGGCATCTAGAGTCTAGCATATGATCATAGCTTATATCATATCAGAATGACATCGGAGCTAATCATGCTCATCTTACAGAATAAATCAAATCATACAACAAATTCACACTAAGTATAATAGAGTTCAAAAATTTATCTTTCGTTACTCATCATATTCTTGCACACAAAATTTGCTCTTTCCTTAATATACTTGAAGATATCACAAAATATCAATCATATATCGTTTAATAATGATAATATCGTTTAATAATGATATTCATATCAATCAATATCAAAATATTTAAATAAAATCACATTGGCATATTTTATTTTATAAATATTGCTCAAAACATTCAATCATAGTCAACCTTCAATTAACAAATAAGTAGTGGCCAACATTCTCCTTTTTATATAAATAGAATTTTCAATCAAATAATAAGAATCACTTAAAAAAATCATATTATATTAAACAACATCTATTTTCTGTTAAAATCCATGGAAATAATATTCAATAATTCATTTAAAGAAATAAAGCATTTCATAAAATATTTATGAAATTAAAAACATATTTAACTTTAATTAAAATAGAAAGTTAGTATTGCACTAATCTGACTTATAGGGCCACATTAGCCCGCCTTTCTTATTTATTGATTCTAATCCACTTCTATGGTTTATTCCACCTATGAACAAATTATACAATTTAAATTTAGTCCTTTGCTTCCACTTGTATTGATATATAATTTCTTATTATTTCTATTTTCTTTTTAGTTTGCATTTGCATTTCTTTCGTTAAATCTCATCTCATAGACTTATAATCTTAATCAAATTAATTAATTTAAATATTTCATAATTTATATATTACTTCAATTTTATATTTCTTTACCGCATAATTAAATTTATTATTCACTTTAATAATTAGATGAAATCATTATTTTGCCACATTCTATTATATATATATATGAACTTCAATTTTGTTATTACTTAATTAATTTATTCTTTCATCAATTTATTTTCTTAAATAATAATATAATGTATTATTTTATAAATTGATTCTACCCTTTTCTTTTTCTGTTATAAGTTGACAACAGTTATTTAATATTTATTCTATTTAACAATTACATTTTATAATAATAACACAACTCATCCATCAGGCAATTCATAGTTATTTCCCAACAGTCATTCTCAAAAATTTCACAACTTATCAATAAGTAAACTGTCTACTTCCAAATTTATACAGCTTATAATTTCTTTCTCATTTAATCAATAATCTTTCATAAATTAGTTTATTTTACTAATAATTTTGAGAATTCACATTCAATTCACAATTACTCTCACATAGTTTATTTAATTTTAATAAAGCCAAATTAATTAATAATTAATAAATTTATAATCTGCATTCTACTTCAAAATTAAATAATCGAATCTGAAGTCTTATGCCATTAAGCGTCGGGGAAAATAAAAATCAAAAGTGGTTACGTCCTCTCCTTTTAAGAGTTAGGGTTGCCGCTGTCATGGTGGTTAAGTCCTCGCTTTGATCATAACGAGCTTTGCCCTTCCTTTGCTGGAGATTCTAAGTCCCTGTCTTTCCCGAGTTGATTCGGCTTCCCTTTCTTCTTTTTATAACATTATTGTGGTTTTTTCATTCTCAATTATTTAAACTTTTAAAATGTCTACTTATTCTTTGTCTTTAACGTTTTTTTTCTATTTGCTCTCATGGGTCCCTAATTTGGTACCTTCTTTTTAAATCTATCTCTGTGTGTTTCTTGTTAGTTTGTGGTACTATATTGTTTTTTTTATCTATGTTACCCACTTTTCCTTATTTTGATTTAGGTTTTGTACTTTTTTATTTTTTTTCTTTATCTTTCTATTTTATCCTATATTTTCTACTATTTTCTTCTCATCTAGTCTTGCTTTCTATTTACTAGGATTAACATACATACTCTGGTGTGGTTCATTAAAGGAATGGAGTCGTAAAATTTTACTGGGCATTATAGGGGTGGAGTTGTGGATAGAACTGAGATTGAAGCAGAAGTATTGGATGTTTCTGTTGGTACTGAATCGTCTTAGCATTCAAAAGCTACTCTTTGCTTAGCTAGCAAACTTTGGACGAAGAGATCATTTAATAAATATGCCCTCATGGACACAATGATTCGGGTGTGGAAGACGAAGTTTGGTGTGGAAGCTAGGGAATGGGGTAAGGAAACTTTTCTATTTCAATTTACCCATTGGAAAGATAAGCATGCTGTGTTAGCAAATGGTCCATGGCATTTTGATAGAAGCCTATTAGTCTTAAAAGAAATAAAGGGGGTTGAACAACCTTCTCAACTTATTTTGGCAGGGTAGCTTTTTGGGTTCGTGCATATGATCTGCCTATCCAATGCATGAATGAAAAGGATAGAAAAAATTCTAGGAAGCAAAATTGGGGTATTTTTGGAATGGCAAGAGGAGGAGGATCTTAGCTGGGGGCGATTTGTTCATTTCAAAGTTGAGCTGAATTTACACAATCCGCTACTTAGGGGTACAATGATTCGAATAAATGCGGGCACTTCTTTATGGATCCCATTCAAATATGAGGGTTTGCCTAATTTCTACTTTGCTTGTGGACATTCATATAAACATTGTGATTTGGCGGAAGCTACTGTTATAAGTGATGTTAAATTACTTAAATATGGAGACTGGCTGAAAGCATCTACTCTTTGTCGCAATAGAAGAATGAGTAGTGAGCCTAGTTAAGAGGATAGGTCGGGGTGTGCGAAGAAGCTGGTTTTTCATCCAAAAGATAGTACATTGAGGACTCCAAGTTCAGTCAAGGAAGCCAACGGTAATCAGGTGAATGAGGATGAAGACGAAAGCCCAGCTGAGCTAGTAAGTGAAAATCATGATGTTCTTGACCAATTCCAAAGTCTGGGAATGACAAACATAGGTTCAATGGCTTCAGTTAAAACTCCCCAACTGTTGATGAATACTGCTACTATTTTCAAGTCAGAAGTAAACTCTCACCCTCCTCCAGGTATGCCTCATACCCCTGCTATTTCCATTCCTATACCATCTTCCATTAATTCGACACCTTCTCCTCTACCCCCAACATTACCACAGATAGTTACTTTTCCCTTTACTGATACAATCATCCCATTACCTATCCCGTTGCTAGTGGTTCCTGCTATAGCTATACCCTTTTCTCCTTCTTCGCAACCCCTATTGCCCCCTTCCCCTATGTCCTCAAGCATCCCCATTCAATCTTCATCTTCCCACTTAGTTTCTTTTCCCCCTGAATCTACTCGTGATACCAAAGCAGGAGCATCATGGAAACGATGAGCTCGAGATTTGATTATGTCTGGTGAGAATTTAGAGGTTGAAGGCAGTAGAAAATGAAAGGTTGATTGTGAGAGTCTGGATGATAGTGTCTTGCATAAGAAATGTAAAGCGGAGGAGGTGCAGCAGATTGGATCTTTCTCTCTAGGATCGACGGCGACTGCTCGGCAGTCCCGCCGGAAGCAATGAATGCCTTAGTTTGGAATTGCCGAGGGCTTGGGAACCCTTTGGCAATTCTCTCCCTTAAAAAGCTTTTAAAGCTTGAAGTTCCCAGTTTTGTCTTTTGAATGGAGATGAAAATTTTTGCTCCAGAGATGAGATCAGTTAGGAGACGTTGTGGATACCAAAATGGCATTGATGTTGATTGTACTTTAGGTAACAGCAGATGTGGTGGTCTAAGTTTGTTGTGGGACGGTTCTTTAATAGTTACTTTGCTTTCTTTCTCCTCTCATCACATTGATATGGATATTCAAGGTTTGTGGAGATTTACAGGTTTTTATGGCTGGCCGAAGGATCAATTGAAAATTTATCTTGGGATTTGATTCAGCAGTTAGCACTTAAGTCTGCCTTACCATGGGTTGTTGGTGGGGATTTTAATGAGATTCTTTATAAAAATGAAAAATTTGGAGGCCGAGATAAGCATCCTCATAAAATGGAGGCATTTAGAAATGCTTTAGCGTATTGTAATCTTTCTAATATGGGCTTCCAAGGTTTTCCTTATACTTGGTCCAATGGTCAATGTGGCTCGGGTAATATTATGCAACGTCTGGACATGTTGGTTTGTATGCAAGAGTGGGTTAATCTCTTCCCTCAGTTTAAGGTTTCACATCTGGTTCGACAGGGGTCGGACCACTGCCCCATCAAACTGTTGCTCTCACAGTCTGTGAGTAAGAGAAGGAAATGTCGACGGCCTTATCGTTTTGAATAGATGTGGTCCGTGATGAATCATGTGGAGAGGTAGTTGAGAATTCATGGCTCTCAGTCCATTTCTCTCAATCAAATACTCTTGAAAAGAAGTTGGAAGTATGTGGAAAAAAACTATGGGTATGGGAGTTGAAGACTTTTGGGCATGTAGCCAACTCATTAAAAAACCTACAAGAGGAGCTTAGTAGGCTACAGGCTGGCATGCAGACGGATGAGAGTATTCTTAAGCAGAAGCATATTGAAGGCAAAATAAATGAGTTGCTTAGTCGAGAGGAGTTAATGTGGGCTCAAAGATCCAGGATTCAATGGCTTAAGGAGGGTGACAAGAATACTGCTATTTGCCACTCAAAAGCCAATAATAGACAGAAAAGGAATACTATTGAGATGATTAAGGATGAGGAGGGGAGGGTGTATAAGGAAGATCGGGATATTGTTATGGTCATGACCCAATATTTTGCGACTTTATTTTCTAGTAATGAACCATTAGAGCATCCTGATGTCCTAGACTGGGTAGAAAGCAAGATTACAGATGAGATGAATGAGCAGCTTCTTCTTCCTTTCACTAGGGATGATATTCTTTTAGCTCTTAAACAAATGCATCCTACTAAGGCTCCGGGTCCAGACGGTATGCCCCCTATTTTTTATAAAAAAATTCTAACATATTATAAGGAAAGATGTTGAGAATAAAGTACTGTCTATTCTTAATCATGGTGTTTCTCCTTCTTCTATTAATCATACTTTCATCACTTTAATCCCCAAAATTAAAAATCTGGAGTTCACAAAAGACTTTAGACCTATTAGCCTCTGCAATGTAGTTTTCAAACTAGTTACTAAGGCCATAGCAAATATGTTTAAAAATATTCTCCCTATTATCATTAGTGATTCCCAGTCTACTTTTGTTTCCGGTAGGCTTATAACAGACAATGCCCTTATTGCTTTTGAATTGTTTCACTTTTTGAAAAATAAGAGAACGGGTAAGGGTATGTTTGCCCTTAAGCTAGATATGAGTAAAGCATATGATAGAGTAGAATGACACTTTTTGTGTAACGCTGGGTTGATCTTATCATGGGTTGTGTCTCTTCAGTTTCTTATTCTTTACTCATTAATGGTGAACCTACTGATAAATTTTATCCTCAAAGGGGGCTCCATCAAGGAGACCCACTATCACCATACTTGTTTTTGCTTTGTGCTGGTGTTTTTTCATATCTGATTCTGAAAGCAGAGCAGCAAAATCTTTTGCATGGTGTTAGGATCTATCGCTAGGCTCCATTAATATCACATTTATTTTTTGCCGATGATAGTGTGATTTTCGGTCGAGCAAATTCTCAGGAGGTGGACGCGATCATTCAAATTCTGGCAGACTATGAGGGAGCATCAGGACAGAAGATAAATTTTGATAAATCAGAAATTTCTTTCTCTCCGAGTACTTCATTGGTGGTACGTGAAATGTGCAAAGGGAAGTTAGGGGTAAGGAAGATTTCAAACCTCTTAAAATACTTGGGATTGCCTGTAGTTATTGGTAGAAGTAAAAAGGTTATTTTTCAATGTATTTATGCTAAAGTTGCTAAAAAACTGAAGGGGTGGAAGGAGAAAATTTTATCTAGAACTGGGAAAGAGGTTCTCATAAAATCTATAGGCCAAGCTATACCTACTTATACTATGAGTTGTTTCCTTTTTCCGCTTGAGCATTGTAGGAATATTGAGTCATTATTGGCAAAATTTTGGTGGGGTCAGCAAGAAGATGAGAAGAGAATTCATTGGGCCTCTTGAAAGAAGATGTGCTTTGCTAAACAGAAGGGGGCACTGGGTTTTCGTGATTTCCATTCTTTCAACATTGCTTTGCTTGCTAAGCAATGTTGGAGAGTGATTAAGTGTCCAGATACCACACTTGCCAAGCTTCTAAAGGCAAAATACTACCCAAGAACCTCATTCTTTGAAGCTAGAGAGGGGTTCAAACCAAGCTATAACTGGAAAAGCTTACTTGCAGCTAAGGAGACTGTAGCGTCGGGGTGTCGATAGCAAATTGGATTTGGTGATGGTGTTCGGATTTGGAAAGACAAATGGTTGGCTGATCCTATTGACAACAGGATATCCTCACCAATTTCTATTCTTGATGAAGATGCCACAATAAATAACCTTATTGATTTTGACTCTATGTCTTGGAATGCAGCGTTGATAAGTCCCATTTTCTGCACGCAAGAAGCAGTGAAAATTTATGCTATCCCATTGAATGTAAGAAGGAATAGGGATTCTCTAATTTGGAACCATACAAAAGATGGCTAGTTCTCTATTTGCAGTGCCTACCATCTTTATTTTTTGAACCAACAGTCAAGGATAAACGGAGCTACCTCTGAGGATAGATGTTAGGGTATATGGAGGTTGATTTCACAATGAAACATACCAACAAAGGTCAAGCACTTTATTTATAGGGCCTGTAAAGATTTTTTGCCGGTATCTGCTGCATTAATTAAAAAGGGGGTACTCCTTGATCTAGTTTGTGTTGTTTGTGGGATGGATGTAGAGTCTATTTCCCATGTTTTAAAAGATTGTGAGCGTGCAAGAAAATCTTAGCTTTTGTCTCCGCTTCGTCTAAAATCAACTGGTGTTGCTAACATTAATTTCTTGGATTGGTGCTTAGTTTTACTTCGTAGTTTTGCAGATGAGCAGTTGGACTTGTTTTTCATGTTAGCATGGTCACTATGGCAAGTCCGAAACTTATAGATTTTCCAACACAAAACTCTATCGTGCTTACATGACTTCTAGGATGCAAATCAGCACAAGATTGGCCAAGTTGTTACACAAGTCAGATGGAATCCTTCGGCAATTGGGTTCGTTAAAGTGAATGTCGATGCTGCAGTTGTGAAAGACAAAGGTTGTGGCCCGGGTTTTATTATTAGGAATCATGTGGGAGAAGTTATGGCTTCAGGTTGTAAGGGTATTTCTATGATGTTGGCACTTGATCACGCAGAAGTGGAAGCAACTATTTTTCGGGTGCAATCAGCTCTTCAGTTGGGCTTTGGTGTGCTAATTTTGGAGTCAGATTCTTTGGTCTTAGTCAACCATGTAAACTCAGATGAGCTCCCGGACACGAACTATGGGACTCACATTTTATCTCTGTGCACTCTATTATCAAACTCTGTTAATTTCAATTGCTGTCATGTCTGCAGATTAGGTAATGAAGCTGCTCATGAATTGGCTAGAGAAGCATCTTTTTCTTTGGATGACTGTATTTGGACAAAGAAGGTCCCTCCTTTTATTGTTCCTTTTGTTTTACACGATATGCCTTAATATATTAACTACTTTCATTCTAAAAAAAAAAATAATCGAATCTGGAAATATACCAATCATGATTTGGAGTTTGGATTCGGATTCAGTACGGAGAGACGTGCTTTTTGTCTCTCAAGTGTCTCGCCGGACTACCGCCGGTCGGTCACCGGACCGCTGTCCTGTTGCCGCTCACGGTGGCGGGGATACCCAAACAGCCCAGAATTTCATAGAAGTTACACCAAAGTGTTCGGAATTTCCTGGTGAGCTCAATCGATCCTCCGTTTGCACAAATGATGACCCAACTGGCTAGAATTAGGTCCGATAGTCATTCCACTACTACCTTCAATGGCGGTTCCACCCAACAACTCTATAGTCAAGATCAACAGAGGGAAAACGATCAGAAGATGGCCAGGAGTCGTTTGAGACCATCCATGGGGCTTGAAATCAACATAGCAGTGATATATCGCCGGAAATCCTCTTCGCGCGATATCGCAACTTCCGGTCAAATTTTCTCCCATTCTAGGCTCTCACTCCTCAAGTCAAGACCATTGACGAGCTCCTCTCATTGAGTTCTTGCCGTTGATGTGTCTAATCGTTGTCGTTGGTCACCGAAGATGAAGGTTTAACGTTGACAGGGAGGGTTAGAGAGTTGTCAAGGAGAGACAGTAAGATGGCGAGAGAGAGATGAGTGATTTTCCTTTTTTTAATTATTTCTTTATCTTATTATTATTATTATTATTATTTACCTTATCATCAACTAAATACTATTTATCACCAATTTTATATATATATATACACACTATACATAAATCAATATTCATAATATTTATCAACTAATAATTGATTACTTTTAGTATTACAATTTATACTTTTATAATTTAATGCTAATATTTATTAATAATTATTGGTAAAATCATTTAATTATTTCACAAACTAAGAACCCAAATTAAAACTACTCAATGAAATTTCTTACTTTTACAGTAATAACAATAATTTTAATAACCAAAATTAGTGATGGATCAAAATTATTGTCAAACCATTTTTTTAAATTAATAAATAGAAAAATTAAATCATTAGAAAATTATTTCTTATAATTTTCTCAAGTATTCAAGAATTGGAGTTTTACATGAGAGAAATTCAGTTGGCGTGATTAAAAAAAATCGAATTAAATTATAAATTACGGTTTTGAACAAATTTCAATTCAGTTCAAATTAAAATTAGATGGAACTAACATTTAATGAGACGAAACATCGAGAATCAAATACCTAATGTATGAAAATACAAGAACGAGATAATTAATGTTGTAAAATCTTAGGGATGAAATAATTATTTTTCATTAAAAAATGAATGATGTGTAAATATCGTTATTTTTTGTAAGGCAATATAGCAATTCAGTAATTTGTAAAACTTGTATATGAATTTCTTGTTAATTTTAATTTTTCTGGAAAATATTTATTTTTTTGATAAAAAAATGAAAACTTTATAGCTTAATTTTCATTTTTCTATAATTTTTTGGTTGATAAAAGGAAGCTGCTAATGGTACAAAATGTGCCTAGCACAACTCCAGTTGGGTTGAGGTACATTTACAAATGTACCGTCAGTGAGTGTGGAGGGTATAAAGGGCAAAAACGCCCAGTGGGTTGGAAGAAAAAATATGCGCTGATTTAACCAAAAATTGTCTGGAATTTTTGAAACCGAACAGATGGTAAGAGTTGAAACAAATGAATTACGGTTATAAAATTTATCTATAAATGAATTTATCATGTTCAGTATATTATAATTTTAAAAAAAAATTTAATTTAATAAATAAAATTATATTTCGAATAATTTTTAATTAAAAATTCATGTCTTTGTTTTTTAAAACGATCAATAGTTTTGGCACAAGTTATGCCTAGCATGCCCAGTTGAACTGTGATAAAAGGACAGTAATGCCTTTAGAGAATTTTAAACTGTTTGTTTTGTTAATACGACGGATGTTAAGGATTTCAACCGACCGGATTTTATCAGGACGGTTGCTGGCCATAAATGGAACTAATTAAGAAAGTTGCTCTTTATTTATTAAAATGATCCGAATTTTGTGAGGATCTCAATTCTACTATCAATCTCTATAAATTTTATTAATTTCAACTCAAATTTGTCAAACTCAAACCCAAATTTCAATACATAAAATCTTTCTACCAAATCAACTTTATTTCATAGAAAACTAAGTATGAATTCAAGCTTATTTCAACAAGGATTATATGGCCGGAATCGTAAAATCCAACTGGAAAAATAAAAAACAACAAAACATGAATTTCTTACTCCCAAAATAGGAACTCGATTGACCAAACGGTGACCGAATATAAATTTCCCATAACTGAAGTAATTCTCCGTTTTATCTCATTAAACGATCACAACCAAAGTTTGATTGGAGAAAGAGAGGCAGTAAGTCGACCATTATCCTAAGAGGCAAATAAAGGAGGAGAGGAAGAAGAAAGTAGAATTTTCTCTCTCATCTCAAACTATTTATTGTCACACCCCAATTTTCAATGGTGCAACGGTCCTAGAATCTAAGTAGGCTCAAGGCCACCGAGTACCTCGTAGAACCCACAATACATACATTACTTATCTTGGATATTTACTCAAGTGGGTCTTAATTAATTTATTTATTAAATTCTCAGAATCACTGAGAATATTCTTCCTCACATTCTATATAGACACGTAGTACTCTCTCAATACTGTTAGAATAAAACTTACACACGTCCAATACTAATATCATCCATAAAGATTCTATGGAGCAACTAGAGATTATATAATTTAACAACAATATTTACATTGATCATAGGCTTCTTATTGGAAGAAGGAATCAAGAAGCTGACGGACTAGGATCACCTCTACCTGAAACCACAAACGCTTGAATGAGTCGTCAACTCAATAAGATTATAGTGTCATATAGATAGTGTGTACAATGAAAAGTATTTCAAGGTTCAACATTTATAGCAATACCGGATGGTAGTACTATTATTAACTCATCAGAAATAAATTCGTATGAAATAATTCATAGTAATTGGATCAATATCACAAATGAGATATCAAAAGGGTTTCATAGTACTCAGATCAATATCACAAATGAAATATCAATATGGATTCACAATATTCGGATCAATGTCACAAATGAGATATCACTAATATGATAGATAATCACATATATATAACACTGAATAAAACATATCACTATGCACATTCTAGTGCTATCACACGTATCACATATTAGGGTAGTAACTTCTCCCTTTTATCACAAATTTCTATGTGCACATAGCTTGATGGTTTAGCCCTCATCAAGACTGAGATTCTATCATATTGGCTAATCAAATGACTTGGTACAATCAAAATAGACATAGAGGCCACATAGGTTTTAGAATTCATAATTTCAATATTGCAATAAATAAATGGTTTCAATACTAGCAATGGTATGTAATTGATCAAAAGTTTCAATACAATAAGGAAGGGTTAGACACTGTAACTCACCTTGAAAATGAGAATTTGATTCCTCTCGATCACTTATAATTTCAAAATGATTCTGTAGTAATCCTCAACCTATATTCACATTTAAACATATATTTCACTTTTAGTTTACTTCTAGTTCTTTATTGACATTCAAGGTTCCTTAATATTTTTATTCATTAAATTTAAAATCTGTATTTTTAGGGACAGAAATTATACATATTAAGCTTTATATATTTATTTACTATATATTCATGTTCATAGCTAATTCACTCATATGTTAATATTCTCAACTTAGTGCAAATCTAATGAAAAGCAGAATTTTCAGCACATGAGCAATATGTGTTTATTTAATTAAATATTTATCTTCTGATGTCCATTTATTCTGAAATTTAATCAGATAGTTCTTAACATCTCAAGGTACTCCTATATTAAATTTCATGAATTTTGGAGTTCATTAACCTATTTAAATAAATTAATTACTAAACCAAAATTTTCAGCTTTCTTATACTAAGTAATATCCTTCATTTTATTAATATTTCCAATTTCCCCCATTATTTAGACTTTTCCTTCTAACACAACTTTACTAACATCTTAGGCTATCTTTCTGCAAAATTTCATAATTTTTGAAATTCATTTACATATTTAATTGAATAAAATATAGTAGTTGAATTTAAGCAGTCTCATTAAAATAGTTTGAAAAATAATAAAATTTTTCTAACTTTTACATGTTTAATTAATTTCTATTCAAAATAATTTCTACATATTGAATGGTTACTTAATATGTTATAAAGATAAATTATAAACTTTAATTCATCAAAATAAAAATTAAAACTTAGGAAATATAATTTAAAATCTAAGATAGAATTTTTGGATTTCATACCTTTCTTTACTCCTTATGATTTTCTCTTCCTTCCTATCACTTGTTGGAACACTTGTGTATTTCTAATATTTTGTGGTAAATAATCTTAGGGAAGTAGGGTATTTATAGAGAAATAAATGAAATGGAAACACTAAGTTTGAAAATGAAGATGTGAAATAAAGAAATTGTGGTATTTTCTTTAATACACTTGTCTTTCTTTTTTTTTAATTTAGATGATGATTCACTTGGTATTTTGTGATGATTGATTTCTAATAATTGTTAGATTGATTGAAAGAAAAATGTGAAAGAAAGAAATTAATGTGAAAGGGAGAAAATCAAATTTAAATGAAGGTGTGAATCAATAAAAATATAATATCTTCTTAAATACACATGTCTCATTTTCATTAATTAGAGATTGAATTATTTACTATCTTCTAACAAATAATGGAGAAAAGATAATGAAATGGAAAGGCTATGTCTGAAATGAAAATATGAACAGATGAAAAGATGATTACTTCTTTAGTACACTTATTTTCATAATTTAAAAGCAAATAATGGAGAAAAGAAAATAAAATGGAAAATCTACGTCTGAAATGAAAATATGAACAAGTGAAAAGATAATTATTTGTTCAGTACATTTATTTTTATAATTTAGAAGAATAAACTATATATTATATTGTGCAAATATTAAGCTACTACTTGTAATAATAAAATTTTCCTTTTATCTCATCTAGTCACTTTGGTTAAGTAGTCGTCTAGATGCTCTTTTTGGTCATTTCATATTTTTATTACTTAACTTATTTGATTTAGAGTTTTATTCCTTTAAATTCTTAGATTTTCTTATTAAAATATATGTATATATATTTTTGTGCATTTATATTATTATACATCTAATAATTTTAGAATTTTCTATACTCATCTCTTTAATACCTTACAAATCTTATTTCTTTACATTTCAGTAAATTAAAATAAACCCACTATAAAATTAGAAAATGATTCGATAATTATTTTATAAAATGTTTTGATTTTTAAAAATCTGGATATTACAGTCAATGTGTTCAACGATTCAATTAAAGTATTTAATAAATATAATTTTGTAAGTTAAAATGTTAATAAAGAAGAATAAGAATAAGTATTTAATATCCTCCACCTTTTCTTTATCTTCATCTTTCTCTTTCTTTTGCAACAACAATTCCTACTCACTGCTAGAATTTATTTGCATCGTTGTTTTCAAATCTACCACCACTACCTATAAATTTAAACTCTTTCATACTCAAACATATATCATCTCACACTTTTTTTTTTATTTTATTTCATTCATTATTGATAAATTCAACTCATACAATAAACTTACAAATAATAATACAAATTAAAACTCTTTCTTTCAAAGAAAAAAGGATAAAAATAATCAAATTTATATTCCAAGCTTCATCTCAACCTCCATCTCGCAATCTATTAGTCAATTCTCTTTTATGCCTATAAATCAGAAAATATAAATAATCAAGAAAATGAAATCCATTAAACAATCTATATAAATTTGAGAGAGAGAGAGAGAGAGAGGAGGGTAAGAGAAGATGAGATCTGATTATATATATTAGGATATTTATGTCTTTTTAATTAATATTTAATGGTAAAAAACTCGATTTTTAATGGAAGGACCATTTAATTTGATGAAACCAAACCTCAGTGATATTATATATATTTACCAAAATAGAAGGACAGATCAGTAAAGTAGGTCAAAACTCAAGACTAAAAAATACTTTACCCTTTATGTATTGAATCACTTTACCACAAGCTGAGGGGTTAATCATGGGTAATTTCCACTGAAAGAGCTTGAACTATAGAGATAATCACTTAATAGGGGTACCATCTTTAATTTATATCAGAAAAATACCCAAACTCTCTAATTTGTAATAGTAAAATATCTTTCGCCATAATTGTAAATTTCGATAGTCGGATTGCCATGTATTTCACGCGTGATATTTTCCTCTCTCATCCATCTCAACAATCAGATCCTAACCTCACCCACCTCTCTCTCTCTCTCTCTCTCTCACTTCATCTCCATTTCTGGTGAGCGCGAGAATCGCTAGTGAGTCGCGACTCTGCTTCGATCGACACAGTCGCGTCTTTCTTTTTTCGATGACTCTAATGCAAGTAGTCATCTTCGGCCTCTCTCCCATTGACGACAGAGCTTTAGTTTCCTTCTCGCCATTGACTCGCTTTCTGTTTCTACTGGCATAACAATCACAAAAAACGCGATTGAAAATCGCATTGCAATCTCTTCAATTCTCCGACAAGACTAGCTGACTAGACCCTTCTCTTGACACTAACAGTTTCGCCGGTCATTGTACTAGTCAAAAACGGCGACAAAGCGAGAGAGAGAGAGAGAGAGGTAGGTTAGGGTTTGATTGCTGAGATGGAGGAGAGAGAAAGATGCTGACATGAAAATAAGAGGATTTCTCATCAAATAAAAATGACTCGCGTGAAATACATGATAATCCGGCCATCGAAATTTCACAATTGCTGCGAAAGCATTTTACTATTACGGATTGGGGAGTTTGAGTATTTTTCTTATATAAATTGAAGATGATATCCTATTGAGTGATTACTTTATAGTTAAGGCCTTTTCAGTGAAAATTGCCCGGTTAATTTTGTCCGTATGTTTTTGTGCACGTGAGTTGCACACGCATATCAAGGTCGAAAAGACGATTGAACCCTTGGCTTATTTCTAAAAAATACGTTACCCTTGTTCTTCTCTCTTCCTCTGCAATTTTGAGATCGCGACTCTTCTTCTTTGTCCTGCATCTTCAGCCACCGTCCACAACAATGTACCAATAATCGCCTCTTCCTTCACCATTATTGCCACTGACAAAGCCACTTTCTTTAACACTCCCTCCTTTCCACTTTACGAAACCATTTCAATTTTCATCAACGAAACTTGTGGCCAGCTCCATTTCTGTTTCTGGAATTGGTGGGTCCTTCTACAAGAGAAACCGTCCACAATTTCCACTGTGGGTTCATATCCATGGCTGCTTCTGGGTTCCTCCGGAAGTCAGAGAAGTGTCGTGCGATTTTGCTAACTGAGCAGTTTTGGATTTTGAAACAGAAAGGCAGAGAGTAAGATTTTATTATGTAAAAACTGAAACTTTCATTTTATTTGCGTTATTCTACGGCTTGATTTTGACTTTTATTTGTTTTTCTGTATTCATTTGAAGAATATAATTGAAAAATTGAATTCATATGCCTGTTTAAAACAATATAATTGAGTTTTATTCATATGAATTCTGGGAATTGTAGGTATTGATGAGAAAATATTTACTTAGAAATATTGGGTGACAATAGGAATTAGTGTTTTCTTATTAGGTTAGAGGATGCAGTTAGCTATAATGCATAATGTTTGATATTCTTAGATGGAATGCTAAGTGTTTGTCAAAAAAAAAAAAGTTATGATTTTTCACTCTTGAAGCCACATAGTTATAAATACACCAATATATTTGCTCTTTTTAGGGAATGAATCCGAAAACCTCCTACAATTTCTCTCCAGCCCACAAATTCTCTGTAGCTTTGTTGAATATATGAACATACCGTAGCTACAATCGCATCATAACAATCCCTTGATTACTTCAACATAGGTTTCAATTTAGTGATTTCTAGTGTCTTTAGATTATAGAAGAGAGACAAAAGTGAGAGTTTAAATGAGAGTGAGATTTAAAGTGAGAGAAATGGTGGGTCTCAGGTGACGTTCCACCAACTAGAATAGAGAAACTGAGGTTCTTCTATGTGTGTGGCCCTCACATATTCTGACTAGGATTGGAAATGCCCATCTGGGCAGCCACATCATTGTTCCAGTAAGCTTGTTGCTGGAAAATTCAAAATGGTAATTTATTTTGCAACATCAATCTGTAGTGATTAAATTAGAAAAAAGCAAAGTTTAATGATTTTTTATGTCATTTACTCAGTAGTGTCCAATATTGTTGTATCAAATTTCATATATATATATATATATATTCAAATCTCTATATTTGGAAGATTTTGATTTTATCTTTGTGTTTCTGGATTCAGAATGTAGGATTTAATCTTGGGATTTTTGGGCGTTTTGAAATTCAGTTGTTTGGTATGAATGAAGATGGTATTCAAATCCAAGATAAAATGGATAGCTTTGTTAGTACTGATCCTATCGACGGGATCTCTTGTCATTCATCTCTCTATAACCAAGTTTTCGGGTTATAATTGGGTTCCTTATGCTCCAAAGAAGGACTCTGTTATCAATTTTCCTCCTTTAGCAGAGACACAGGTTAGTTTTTGCAAATCAATTTCATTATTTGTTTTGTTTCTAAAAGTTTATATATTTATTTTATTTTTCTCATCTTTTTGTTGTGTTTTTGTTAATGTTGCAGAGTGTTAGATATATTAGTAATAAGAGGTTATGGGAGGTTGTCAAGCCTTTACGACCATTGCAGCCTTATTCCAATCCAAGAAGCAACTATCCTGGTAATTGATACTGCTTGAGCTTTCTTTTGTCTTTTTCAAGTTTTCTGTTGCTATTTGCTTCCTTGAGGGGATTCGTTGAATTGCTTTAGTCAAAGATGGGAGTGCATTCAACATATTGTGTGATGGACACTAGCTAATTCATCATCATAGAAAATTTAATGGATTCCATTATAATTGATCCATGAATAATTATGTCCAATTGTATTGTCTACTGTGATAGGTTTGTAAATTTATAATCTGAGTGGGGTTGTTCTTAGTTGGTCACTGTTTCGCACATTTTGGATGGGAAATTTTAGTTTTAGGTTTTGAATCAAGGTGCCAATTTTTTGGCAGTCTAATCAATATTTCTATCCATTCATGATGTTATGTTTTTATTGTCAAATATTATGTGACTCTGATGGGTTCTAGTTCTCAAATGCTTCTTGTAGACTTTGCTAAATAAACCTTAATGGGATTAGGTAATAGTTTCATATGCTTACATATCTGCAATTATTTGATAACTTTCTTGTTGCTGATAATGGTTATTTGTTAGTTTTGTCATCTTTGTGCTTGAAATGCCTTGTGTGGTTATTCTGATTATATGAGCTAGCAATTGAAACTATTCTGTAATTTGGATGATTAACTTTATGTTTATCCTTATGCAAATAATATAGGGGTCCACTTGAACAGATAATCGTTTAAAATGAAGTCGCTATGGTTCCAAATTGCAAATATTCAGTAGTTTCAAATTACTAGGTATCCAACTGGATCCTTGATGCCTTGTAGATATAAGATGTGTATTCAGGTTATAGAATTTTGCTTCAAATTTTGTTCCTGAATACATGATTTTAAGCTATTGGCAGCAAGGAATGAACATATTGTCTTATAGAGGATAGCTTTAGAGTGAATTGCCTGAGGTATTGGAGTGACAATAAAGTACTCCCACAAGGTCTTAATCTTTCTCCGATATTACTTTTATTTGAACAATTCTTTCTTTTTGGCTGGTCTTTTATTATTATTATTATTATTTTCCGGAGGATCTTATTAATTTCATCTGTAAGTTTGTAATTTTTTTCCTTGTTTATTTTTTGTAGTTCCCAATGAAAAGAACAATGGTTATATTTATGCGAAAATATTTGGTGGATTTGAGAAGATAAGATCTTCGGTATGATTCATTTTTAATGCATAAATCTCACTTTTAACTATTTTTAATGGGGGTTCATAACGTTTTTGTTAATTTTCTAGATCTGTGATCTTGTCACCATATCCAGGCTTCTAAATGCTACTCTTGTCATTCCAGAAATTCAAGAAAGTCTTCGGTCAAAAGGCATTAGGTATCTTGTTGGCACCTAAGTAATACTTTTTTGTCAATTCCTATGGTGGCATTATTAAAGCTTATACATTTTGTTTCTTCTTTATCTTTTTGCTCTGAAAATTTCAGTAATGAATTCAAGAGTTTTTCTTATCTCTATGATGAGGAGCAGTTCATTGCATCACTTAAAAAGGATGTAATCATTGTGAAGAGCCTGCCGGAGAATTTGAAGGCAGCCAGTAAAAAGAACGAATTCCCGACAGTTAAGCCCAAAACTTCTGCTTCTCCAAATTTTTATATTAAAGAAATTTTGCCCAAGTTAAGGAAAGCCAAGGTTATTGGACTAGTGGTTGCTGATGGAGGATGCTTGCAGGTGGTTATCTCTCATGTATATCATACAGTGATATCTTACTTTAAAAAGCCACTGGTATTTTGAGTGAATTTTCTTAAGATTTTCTAGTTTCTCAAAGGGGGAGGGGGGAATAATTTGCTGTATTTATTACATACAAATTGCAACATGAATATTTTAATTCAAAATTTGAAACATGTGCTTTGACATGATACTACTAAGGGGTATGCACTAGACCATTTCAACGGATGAAATGGTATTTGCTGCATTGTTGATGATGATGTTGGGTTTATTGGCCGCACTTGTTATTCTCCTCCATTTGATAGTTGCCTCCTCTTTTGACCTCTATGAATTTCATTGTTATGTGGTGTACCGATCACGTTGTCTCTGTTTATCCTTACTACTGAGGACATCTTCTTTTATAAGTACAAATGTTTACGTATAAAACAAACATAATGTTGATTGGCCGCCAATTTGAGGCATGGAAGTTTGAGCATGCATGTCACCTTTGACTAATTATTTTAGAAATATATTCTATAATATTCTTAATGGCTTGTTATTTTCTTCAGTCAATCCTTCCACCTAGCATGTATGAGTTTCAGAGGCTTAGATGCCGAGTTGCTTTTCATGCTCTTCAATTTCGCTTGGAAATTCAAGTGCTTGGTCATAAGATTGTTGAGAGGTATATTTTCTCTGCTTGTTTTTCTGCCAGATTCTTAATGAAGAAGCGAAAAAGTGAACTATGGAGAAGCAATTTAGGAAAAACTAAATGAAATGTTACATGTCAAAATTAAGGGAACTTGGCTTGCAAATTTTACCTTTTTATGAACTTCATTTAACATGTTGACAGAAAGGGGACAAATTCCATTTGTCTTGGTTAAGTTGGGCATTTCAAGTTTTTGCTTGCTTTTATTGATTGTGCTTTTTTAATAACTCATTTTCCAGGTTAAGAGCATGGGGTCAACCTTTCCTTGCATTTCATCCTGGTTTGGTGAGGGACACATTGGCCTATCATGGTTGTGCAGAACTTTTCCAGGCTAGTTGTTGAATCCTTGTCTCCTGTTATCTTTGTCAATAACTAATTTGACTGACTATTTTGCTCCATTGATTTGCGAAGGTTTTATATTTTTTTTATTTGTTTATTTGATTTGCTTCTAAACTGGACAATGTGGTGGAGATTTCTACACACAAAAAAAAAAAAAAAAAAAATACTAAAAGAAAACCAGTTTGACTACTTTTTCTTGGATTTTCCTGACTTTTTTCAAAATTGTTAATTCTTCTAGGATGTTCACACTGAACTCATACAATATCGAAGGGCCCAGATGATCAAGCGAGGGATTCTTAATGAAGAGCTGACTGTAGATTCACATTCACGTAGAGAAAATGGGTCATGCCCTCTCATGCCAGAAGAGGTATGATCGAGTTTAAACTATGAGATCCAGCTAACTTTTTGTCTAGATTGGTATGATTATCTTGAAACTGCTGGTACTTCCAAGAATTTCTATTTTGTTCCTTACCAAAATGCATGCAAGTTGAAATTTTAGTATTTTGCAGCAGTGATTGGAAGTTGTAAGATTTAGAAAGTAAATAATAATAACTAAAGGTGTTATCTGTGAATTGACCGCAAAAAGCTGCTTATTTTTTGTCAAGGTCTAACAGTAAAATTTGTGAGCAAGTCTGTGAAGATGCTCATGGAAGTTCACTTAACATTATTGTCTTTCAAAAATTCTGCAGGTTGGACTTCTTCTCCGAGCAATGGGCTATCCGCCCAAAACAACAATATATGTGGCAGGTTCTGAAACTTTTGGTGGTCAACGTGTTCTGATCCCTCTTCGTGCCATGTTTGCTAATGCTATAGATCGCACGTCAGTGTGCAGCAAGGAAGAGTTGTTTAAATTGCTTTGTCATGAGGCACTTCTTCCTGAACATTCATTTCAATTTCCACCTCCAAAAAGTGATGAACAACTTAAAGAAGAGTGGAAGAAGGCAGGTCCTCGGCCTCGGCCTCTTCCTCCACCTCCAGACAGACCCATATATCGACACGAGAAAGAAGGCTGGTATGGTTGGATCACTCAGTTAGATGCTGAACCAGACCCTTCACCAATGGATTTGAGGATGCAAGCACACAGGTTAATATGGGATGCTCTTGATTACATCGTCTCTGTAGAAGCAGATGCATTCTTTCCTGGTTTTAATAATGATGGAAGTGGGTGGCCAGATTTCTCAAGCTTGGTCATGGGACAGCGATTATATGAAAGTGCTGCTTCTAGAACATATCGACCAGACAGGTAAAATAGGTGTGGGAAAATGCTATCTTGAATTTTGAATTTGATTAAAAGGATGTTAATGGAAATTGGCAGTGGTAGCATACATTAATACATAAATTACCATAATTACTGTAGTCTGTTTAAGATCTTTCTCTCTCTCCCACACACACATAAATAATCACCCCTTATTGCACCTAATTATTCGATGGGAGAAAGGATGGTGGAGTGGGAGGATCATAAATCACCGGTAGCCTGTTGATTTCCATGGATTGACCAATGGTTCTCCAAGTTTCTTAAGGTCTCCCATCTGTTTGCATATTTTGTATTGGAGTCTCTTTTTTGTGCTAGTTTCATTTGTTTTATATATTATTTTTATACAAAATCTTCCTCATGTTTGCTAAATACTCTCTTTAGTGTGGGAATGCATCAACATGTACATGTATGTGGCTGAGGAAGAAGAAAAGATTCACAGAGACTGCAGTATAGATGGCTTGGAATATTTATATATGGACATTAATTTCCAGTTTTAGCCTTAATTTCTTGTGTGTATTTACATATTACTCCATATATAATTATAAAAGCTTCTGTCTTCTCAACTTTCATTGATGTTCTTAGTGGAAATTTATTTATTTTTCTCTTGTTTTATCATCTCAATATTTTGATTAATCTCGTAATTGATTTTTAACAATCAATCTTAGTAATTATAATCATCTTTGTAATTCTTTCCGATGCCTTGTTGATTCTTGTAACAGGAAAATTGTCGAAAAATTTTTCAGCGTTGTCCGTGACAGTATGTATCATCCACGACATAATTGGACACTTTCGGTGAGGGAACATCTAAACAAAAGCTTGGGAGAAGATGGCCTAATCAGGCAATCCCTTCTGTCGAAACCAAACTCATTTCTATCTCATCCCCTCCCTGAATGCTCATGTAGAATTTCATCTACTGAGTTTCTAACTCCACTGGAAGGTAAGGGTGGTCGGTATCTATATGGAGGTGAGGATGAATGCCCAGAATGGATACAACATGGACAGGAAGCTGGTTCATTGGAGTCAGCAGGCACAGAAGGGGTAAAAAATGACGATAATGAGCCTGATTATGAGAATGAGGTGATTCCACAAGAATCTGATAACACTGGTGGTAAGAGTAGCTTTACTTTATCTATGGATCTGGACGATGAATGGGACCCTAATGACTAGAGATGGACGTGAGAGTGACCACTTCTATTCTGAGATTGGTAATCGCTTGTGGAGTGGGAAATTTTGGGGAGAAGAGGCATAATTTGGATATTATTTTTTTTTTTTGTATCTTAGTCTTTGAGGAAAATAATTCAGATTTATTCTTTTTCCTGGTAGATTCAAGTATTTGTTCAGTTACAGAAAAAGAAAACACATTGAATACATTGATACGACATACTGACTTTTCGAACACCACAGCAGTGAGAATGATTATTGGGGCTTAGACTTCGTAGCCAGTTGCAGCCTGTGTAATGGAGACTTGTTAATATTATCGAGGATGGAGAAAGTAGGAGCGCAGTGGGTGGATGTTGTATTATGCTGGTAGCAGTCCGTTCCGCTTGATCATTTGAGTAGTGATTTTTTTTCTGTTCTTTGTAAACCTGCATTTTTTATGAGAGTGTAAAGTTATTTCAATAAGAAAACAAATTGATGGAAGAGTTTCAGTATTATAATTATAATCCCATTTATTTAATTATTGATTGGATGATTATTATTTTAATGCAGAAATTGTGACTGCACTGCTGTGTCAAAAAGGATGCTGTATTTTTGAAAGCAAATCTACAGCTCCATTGTGATAGATTATGTATTTTGACTATTTTCCTTGCCTTATTAACATGTCAAATCCCAGTATATGTTATGCACAAATTCATATAAAGATTGATACAAACTTAATATGGAAAATCGGGAGACTGAACAACATAACCTTAAGAATGAGAAGATATTGAAGGGTTTTTCTTTTTCTGTTGTGTTTTTGATAATCTTGTCAACAGTTGCACCAAGAGCCTATACAAAGGCACATCAGTTTAAGTTACTGCTAGTTATTACCATGGAACTAACTAACAACCTATACAAGTTACAGAGAATGCACGTGAAGGCCAGAGCTAAAAGCAATGAATTTAAGCAACTATGGCTAGCAGGAGAAGAAATAGATGCAGCAGCAGAAAAGAAATGAAGATTAAGGGAGAAGGGGGAAAGAACTTCATACCTTCATTCTCAAAGTATCATCCACCTCATAATGCAAGTGTAGACACCCAAATTTTATTTAAGTTAATTTAATTATTTTAATTAGCCAATTAAATTATTGGTTAGTTAAATTAAATAATTTATTTTAATAACCGATCAAAATATTTAAGTGGTTGTTAAAATAAAATTATTGAATAAATATCATTTGCTGCATAAATAAATAATGTAGTAAAGTCCAATAAAAATTAGCCAAGTGGATCAATTAAATTAAATCTTGGTTAATAAGTCAGACATCTACATGAATTAGGTGACACAGCAACAACCAATAAGGGTTTGCCAAGTGGGCCAATCAAATTACAGGGGGACTCCCTCAAATCTCTCTAAATAGGAGGTCTCTCTTCACACAGACATACACATAGACTCGTAGAGAAAAAGATAGAAAAAAAGCCTCGAAGCTCTATCGAACTCAAGACTCAAAAGTTCTCTCTAAAGTTCAAAGAATTAAAGTTCTACGTCAATTCAAGATCAAGTCTCCACGACCCTTGAATCGTCAAATACTCGTTTTGCATCAATTCAACATCAATTCTTTCGGCCGTTGAATCGTGTTCAAGATCAAGTCTTTCGACCCTTAAATCGCGCTCCTGACAAAGAGAAGAATCAGAGGAAAATTTTCATTGTAATAGGAGATTTCACTAGAGATTGCATCTACTACATCACAAATTACAATTTGTATTTTATAATTTTTTGCTTCTTAATTTCAGGAACAAATTTTACGTCTACAGATTTCTGGCACGCTCGGTGGGACCTCTCTACCTCTCATCTCTTCACTTTGCAATTCTCGGAGTTTCAACAAAATCAGCTGAAAGATTCGATGGCACCAAGAAAGATCATTGTCACCTCAAAGGTCGCACAAACTGGCGCTTCAAGTGTCCTCAATGCCGGATCCACTGCTGATTCGAATCTTGATGCAAATATCAAGATGAAGTCTATTGCAGAAATTTATACAAAGATGACCCCTCTTCCTCAAAAAACTATTGTTGCCTCGCTAATTTGGGTGGAGTTAGCTGAGAAAGGTGCTTCCCAAAATCGATCGATTGCTTCAGCAACAAACTCTTCTGATGTCATGTTTGTTATGATGACTGGAACTACATTAGTAGAAGAACTGGATGCTCTGAAGTTGCAATTAGAAGCTCTCAATCATGCTCTTTAGGAGAAAGATAACCAAATTGCCTATCTCATGAACAGGCTGGATAGCGTGACTGGAAAGATTCAAATGTTTGAAAAGGATGAATTTGCATCCCAAAAGAGATGCCATCAAGGTAGATTGTAGAAAGGAGTGCCAAACTTGCTGCTGACGGCTCAATCTTGACTATTCAATTGAAGGAGCTGATTAAAGAAGCCTTGAAAGATCAGTTGGAGACTACGATGCAGCCTTCTTATACCTACTCGAAGCCGTACACTTTGAGGATCGACATGATGAGGATGCCATCAAATTACCAAACTCCTAAGTTTCAATAATTTGCTGGAAAGGGTAATCCAAGACAACACGGTCCCTAAAAGGAAAAGCCTTTGATTGGTATATGAATCTCAAGATGGGTTCCATTGATAGCTGGGAGCAACTGGAGCGGGAATTCTTCAATTGCTTTTATAGTACTAAACGCATAATAAGCATGATTGAACTCACAGCTACTCGCCAATGGAAGGAGGAATCTGTGATTGACTACATCGAAAGATGGAGAAGTCTTAGTTTGAACTACAAGGATCGATTGTCTGAGTCTTCGGCAATTGATATGTGCATCAAGGGCATGCATTGGGGCTTGCGCTACATCTTGCAGGGGATCAAGCCTCATACTTTTGAAGAATTGGCTACCTGGGTTCATGATATGGAACTTAGCATTTCTGATCTTGGGAGTCAAAATTTCCCAGTTCAAGAGCCACGAAATGGAAAAGATAAGCCAGAGGTGCAAAAAGTCGCCAAACCATCTATTAAGTTAAAGGGTAAGCAATCTATGGCTGTAACAGCAAAGCCAATCAAGTTGCAGCCTAAGGTTGAAAGCAAGCAGCATACAAAGGCCACTCCTCTTCAGCTTGTAGAAAGAAAGAAGGTTACGTTGAAGGAGAGGCAGGAAAAGAGCTATCCC
>CANUEX010010855.1:0-11669 GCA_948099535.1 Jatropha multifida
TTTGTGGGTGATATGATTGTCATTGTGTGAATGGAGAATGTCCATTTAGAATGCCTTAAGTATCATTTGTGTGAATGTGTGGGTTTGGTATTATATGTTATTATTCACTGAGTTTTATACTCACCCCTTTCCCCCCTTATCTTTTATATTGTTTCAGGAAATTGTGAATCAATTGTAAAAATTTGGAGTGTTAGTTTTCTTTCCTTTTGAGGTTACTTAAAGGAATGATTAAATGTATAAGATAGAATTATTTAGAATTCTTTGTAATTGTACAGTGGTAGAAAATCCGCAGTTATGATAAGATTTTATGATTGTAATAATAATGTTAAGTGTATGTAAAATTTTATGGGAATGATTGAGTTGAATGAAGTAAGGCCTTGTGATAGTTTGAATCATTAAACATATAATGGGCCAACTTGTAGAATATTTTCATGTAATTATGGTGTTAAAATCAGAGATTAGGCTTACTACGGGCCTCGGGGGCCTTAAGCTTACCTAGGTCCTAGTGCCGGTCCGGCCCATGGAAACGGGTCGTGACAGTACATCAATTAACACATTAGATCAAACTAAGTAAATACAGTGCATATATATATGCCGCATCATATCAATCCAAACAAAATTGAGAGTTATATCTCAATAATAAAAAATTGATAGAGATATTTTCAATAATAAACAACAAATCAAAAATAGAAATCAACATACTTTATGAATAAGAAACAAAACCATGGAACAACACTAATAATGAGAAGAACGACAGCAAAAGGAGAAAGAATGATAAGAAATAATGGACAGTAACAAAAGAGGAAAGAAACATCAGAAAATAATGAGGGTTGAAAAAATGGCAGTAGAAAAATATTATTAATGTACTTAAAACAAAAAAAAACAATGGTGAAAATAGAAAATTAATACAAAATGAAACTGTAAGCATAAAATTTGTTCCTAAAATTTAAGAAATAAAAATACAAAATACAAATTATATTTGTGATATAGTGAATACAATCTTTAGTGAAATCTTCTATTACAGTGAGTATTATTCTCTAATTCTTTTCTTTATTGGGAACACGATTTAAAGGTCGAAAGACTTGATCTTGAACATGATTCAACGGCCGAAAGACTTGATGTTGAATTGATGTTGAGCGAACATTTGATAATTCAAGGGTCATGGAGACTTGATCTTGAATTGACATAGAACTTTGATTCTTTGGACTTGAGGGAGAACTTTTGTAGTCTTGAGTTCGATAGAGCTTCGAGGCTTCTTTTTTGTCTTTTTTTTCTCTACGAGTCTCTATGTAAATATCTATATTCCCTTCGTATGTGAAGAGAGGCCTTCTATTTATAGAGATTTGAGGGGGTCCCCTTGCCAAACATGTAATTCGATTGGTCCACTTGGCAAGCTCTGATTGATGGCTGCTACATCACTTGACTTATGTAGGCACCTGACTTATTAACCAAGTTTTAATTTAGTTAGTTCACTTGGCTAATTTTTATTGGAATTTACTACATTATTTATTTATGCAGCAAAATAATATTTATCCAATAATTTTATTTAATAACTACTTAAATATTTTGAACTGTTATTAAAATAAATATTTAATTTAACTAACCAATAATTTAATTGGCTAATTAAATAATTAAATTAATAATTAAATTAATTTAAATAAAATTTAGGTGTCTACAGATGCCCTATCAAAACTTGTTTGAACGGGTCTCGAAAATTTGAAGAAGAATTTTTTTTCAATTCATGCCCTCTTTCTTTTTATGGCACAAAAATACTTTTTTTTCTCTTTTAAAACTTGAATTTTTTTTCAAGTATAACATTTTCTGACAACTCCAATTTAACAGGCCTTTTTTTTTGCCCAAATAGCGAAATTCTAATTTTTTTTCTAATTAGAATTTTTTTTTATCTTTCAAGAAATTAAATCCTTCATGATTTTGGAGTTGAGAATCTAAATCCTTATTGAATTTGAAGTTGAAAAATCTGAATCGTTGTCGAATTCAGAGTTGGAAAATTTAAATCCATGTCGAATTCGGAGTTGACACGTCTATATAAAAGGGATTCTCTTGCTTGAAATATTTTTTTTCTTTCACATCAAAACTTCAGAAAACCAGTAACACATTTAATCGTTTGGTGCACACTCAATTGTCAGGTACACTCTTTTTTTTTTCTTTGTCCAGCTCAATTGCAGTTAATTCAATTTATGAAATTGATTCTTTTTTTTACAGTCTCCGCACTTTAGCTTGCTTTAACTTACTTCTTCCTTTAACTTGAATATCATTCACAACATTATTTTGAATTGATGACTATATAAACGTGTCAACATATCAATTATTTGCTTTGCCTTAATTTAGAATCTGTGATCTTCATGTGCCCATACTCAATAAATTGATAGGACTATATTATAGGACATTGATTGACATCAATTTATGTAGTATTTTCCACATGTGCATATTATTGCCATGCATGCATTTAAATCCCATATCGATTTTTTTTCTCTATCAATCAAAAATTGGACTTTGAATTTGGACACAAGACATGAGATGCAAAATCTGCCCCTTGAAGGCCTTGCCGGAGCACCGCCGGCCGATCACTGGATTGCCACCGCCTGACATGGTGGTCGAAAAAGACTCTTGCCTATAAATTCACAAGGCTTACATCAAAACGCTCGAAATTGCATGGGGACTTCAAATCCATGATCAATTTTTGTTGCCTGTGTCTTATTTGGCCAGAATCGGCCTTGAAAGTTGCTTAACTTCTGTCATCCATGGTGGTTCCGCCATTTGAGCCTCTCGCCTGCGATTGATGGAGGGAAAATGACCAGGAGGTGGAGAGGAACCGTCCGTAGTCAACCTCCATGCCTAAAACCACTAGAACAAAGCAAATCGCCAAAAAAATCAAGGGACCTAGGCTGTAGAAGGAGATTGCTGCAATTTGCACTGCTTGAGTCTGTCTTCTGCATCGGAGGAGGTTGAAAAGAGGACCAGTATCTCGTGAAGAGCCGATTGGTACCTTGGTCTCGTCGAGCGGTGGTCGGAACGGGGAAGAGCGGCCTGCCTTTACCGTCTATCATGCCGATCGGGAAAGAAGAAAGCTTTTTTTCCTTTTTTTTTAATTTTATTTTTACTTCGCCTCTTTTATCATATATTTTTTTATTTTATTTTTTATTCATTTATATATATATTTTAAAAATTCTTAATTGAAGATCATGAACTCACATGCTTGATTTTAATTTGCATGTCTAATTTAATTGATGACCAACAACTAGCAGATTTAATTTGGCCTGAACATAGTTGATCATATGAATTTAATTTTTTTTTCTCTAAATTCATATGAACTATATCTGTCATGGACATGTCAAAATTGATTTTGATTTTTTTTTAACAAGTCCCCTTTTTTTTCAGGTAATCAGCTGCTTTTGAGACTTCATCAAAATGGTTCACATAATTGATCTTTTGACTTCGCGAAAAATTCCATTTATGAAATTTTTGAGTGACAACGAAGAGAATTCAAATCTTGGAATAACCTTCACCTTTCAAAGATCTACTGATGAATTTCTAGGAGCCAGTGCACCAAGCAAAGTTGACCCACCTCATCTTATGGATTGGACTATCGAACATTCATGTGAATTCCAACTTTCACATGAAGTAGTTAAGCATGTCCAATGCCTTTTGCTGCAATCTTCACTTCATTCGCTTCAAACTCCATCAAATAATCTTCCACTTTTGAGGAGTCACATTCACAATAATGAAGTTTCTTGGCATCTTTCTTTCAAATTTGCTATGAATTTGAATTTGTCGAACGCTATTAGCAGTGGCTTGAAGATGTACTGGCAAGTAATAAGCAACTACTTTTGAACGCCAATGCGTATCATGCTTTGTTCGCATTACTCTTCACTTATGATCGCTACCCCAATGTCATTCATCATTTTTGTGAACATTGGAGTGCTTCAACAAATACTCTTTTCATCCCAGCTGGAGAAGAGTCAATTTCTCTTTTGGATTTGAAGTTCCTAGGAGGACTTCCAATCCACGGCTCATTTGATGATGAGATGATCCCTTCAGCTGTAGATCTTATTGGAGTTGATGAAGATGGGGCTCCTTTCTTACCACGAAGCTGCAAATACTTATTCTATGCTTACTACAAAAATGTCAAGCGGGTTAAGAACACCTTTGAGTTGAATGTTCACAACTGGGTAAACTTTTGATTTTGCGGTTATGTTAGATATCCTGAACCTCCTGAAAAGGACTACACTAAGAGAACTGCTCCCCCCAAGAAAAATTTTAATCCTTCAAGTGTTATTGGCAACAAGTTACTGCGAGATGCAAACTGGCAAAAGCCTTTTGAGATTCTAAACATAGAAGATGACTTATGAGAAGAAGTTTATTTGGTTGCTTTGATTTCTTATTGACTATGCAAGTTTGCTATTCCACATGATCCAGTGAGTCTTATTTGCCTAAGCACTTTCAAAGTTGCAAGTAAGATTGCCTCTGGTGAAACCTTTTCCTTGGTTATTCCTATTTTGGCAAGCATTAATAGAGGCCTTTGAGCAATCTCTACTGCAATAACTTTGAAGAGGTGTAAAGTTCCATTACCTTTCCATTATGTTTATGCTTGGCTAGCTAACCGTTTTGACTCGCACTTTACACATGATATTGATGGAGATGCTAGAATGACTTCCTATACTAGACAATGAATGGCCAAATATTACAATGAAACTAAAGTCACCAAACTTTTATTGAAAGAAAAGTTTATTTGGGTCCATCTCATGTAATGAAGAAAGACCTCCTTTTAGAGGATAAAGGCAAGGTATCTTCACAAAAAGTGGAACACTTCATCAATCTTCGTTCAAGCTTCTTGACTTTGCACTATAAGAACCAATACTTTTTTGAGTCATATAGCCCCCATAGATTTAGTAGGCAATTGGGTTATTGCCAAGATCTTCCAGGCAACATGGACATATCCTTTGCAAAAGTGTGTTTAGAAATAGTCATACAGCTTTGGGAATCTTGCGTTCATTTAGCCAGTGGTGCTAAACTAACTATTCCTTTAGTGAGGCTTGATAGTCGTTTCTCTTATATTGAAGCGTATAAGGATTGGTGGAAAACGGAATGGTCTAAAGCTTTTCCTTAAGATAAGACGCCGAAATTAAAAGCAATGCCAAAATTATTGAAACCTTCAAAGTCTTCCTGTCTGAAGAATTCAAATGTTGAGAAGAGTAGATGCATCCCTTTAAATCCTCCCTAAGAATTTACTGTTGAGAAAGATAAGAGAAGAGAGGCACCAATTGTCTTAAAGCTGAAACCTGAAACAGCTGCTGGTACTTCTACACAGAAAGGTTCTCTTATAGAAGCTAGCGATGAGTCAAATCCCTCAAATAATGGCATCTCCACCCAAGCTGCAACAACTCCAAAAACATCTAAAGAAGCATTGGATTCCCACTCCAAACAAAGGCGTTCTGGAAAGAAGATACTCAATTCATCTCTTTCAAATGAAGAGCAGCATGATTCCGACAGTTGTTGGAAGAAAATAAAGCGAAACAAGCAGGCTTCGTCAGCACAACAACTTTATGATGCTGATGACCTGGTAAGCTCTTTTTTTTCTTTTCTTTTTTTTTAAACTTTTTTTTTTACTCCAATCTCTTGAATCCCCTTTTTTTTCAAATTTCTTATTGCAGATGGGTTTCAATGACATGATTTGTGATGATGAACCTTGTGCACTGCCTGTAGATAGCATGAGTTCTATACTTGGGCCAGCTTCTTTTGATCTTCCCTTAATTACTTCGAAGGATCTTGATGGAAACCCTCCATTGAGAGAATCTAGCACTGGTCACTATAGCGAAAAACCACAAGATACTCATCAAACAAAGAAAATGAGTTGTCCTGCTACTTCTAAATTGTCTACATTTTGTGGTAATGATTTTATGACTAAGTGTCACCGTAAAGTTTCAATAATGGCCTGGAAGGGATTAAGAGCCAAAATTGGTTGAACTTCTACAGCACATGTTCCTTCTCTTGCTGAACCAGCCCACATAATATTTGATGGCATTGAAAAAGGAGAAGGATTTGATACTACCATCTTAAAAGAGCACTTCGTGGGCTACCTCAAACTTGTAAATGATTTCTTACAACTGAAATTATCTTTTTCTTCAAGTGTTTCATCAGAATTTCAGCTGAAGGAATTGGAGAAGTTAAAAGGGCAACTGGATGACTCTTTAAATCTTGAGAAAGAGGCCATTGTCAATACTTCATTTGTAGAGGATGAACTTGTCAAAATTGAGGAAGAACTTGTCGGGCTGACTTCAAGGAAAAAAGTACTTGAATCCTCCTTAGAAGGTATGAAAAGTGATGTCTTGGAGAAACAGAGCATGATTTCTCAGGTTCGTGAGGACATATCCAAAGTTGAAGCTATGCTAGTTCGCAGTGAAGAAGATAAGCAATCTCTCTCTAAGTTGCAAAAGCTTCTTTCTGATAAGCGCACTGAGTTGGAGCAACTTGAATGGAATCCATAGACTTTTTGACTTTTCTTAGTTCTTTTTTGTTTGACTGTAATCAAATTCCTTCATTATTAATAAAATTTGATTTCATTAATTACTCATCACACTTATTCTTTTTGCTCAATTTTGATTTTTTTTTGCGACTATACTTAACAAAATACTAAGCTGCCTACGTACCTTCTTTTTGGAAGGATCAAGCCATAACGTAGTTCACTTACAAGAGAAATTTTTTTTTAATGCGACTGAACTTAGTGTAATACTAAGCTGCCTACGTACCTTCTTTTTTTTTTTTGAAGGATCAAGTCAAAATGTAGTTCAATTACAAAAGAGATTTTTTTTTATGCAACTGAACTTAGTGTAATACCAAGTTGCCTACGTACCTTCTTTTTCTTTTGAAGGATCAAGTCAGAACGTAGTTCAATTACAAGATTTTCTTTATTTTTTTTATTAGTCATTCACAGTTTTAGCTCATGCAAGCCAGGAGCGCTGTCGAGCTTCTAAGCGTAGTATCTCTTCAAAAACTTGCCATTGATTGGCCCAATCCGCACTCCATCTTGATCAACTACCTTGTAAGCTCCATTTGAGTAGACTTCTTAAACTATATAAGGCCCATCCCAGTTTGAGAGGAATTTATTGCCTATATGTCGTGACATGATTATTGGTCTTCTCACTGCTAGACCTAGGTCACCAACTTGAAAAGAGCGAATTTGCACCCTCTTATTAAAAGCTTTGCACATTCGGGCTTGATAACACTCCAGATGTTGTTGCGCTTCAAGCCATTTCTCATCTAGGCCCTCCAACTCTTGCAGGCAAAGCCGAGCATTATCTTCATTGCAGAGACCTTCTTGAATGACAATTCTCAAGGATGGAATTTGTTGTTCGAGAGGAAGAACAACTTCTACACCATAAACAAGCGAATATGGAGTTGCTTGAGTTGATGTTCTATATGTAGTTCGATAAGCCCATAATGCTTCCCCCAACCTTTCATACCAATCCTTTTTTGATCGATTGATTATTTTCTTGAGAAGTTTACCCAGAGTCTTATTGAATGCCTCTGCAAGTCCGTTTGCTGGTGCATTATACATAGACGAATTATATTGCTTGAATTTGAATTGCTCACATAATTTGTCCATGGCTTTATTGTAAAACTCCCTTCCATTATCAGTTATGATGTATCGAGGCACACCAAAATGATAAATGATGTTCGTTCTAATAAAGCTTACCACAGTCTCCTTCTTGATTTCTTTGTATGGAGCAGCTTTAACCTATTTTGAGAAGGAATCAGTAGCAGTAAGAATGTACAAGTGGCCACTTGAACTTTTTGGAAGTGGTCCTACAACATCCAGTCTCCAAGCTTCGAAAGGCCATGATGCTACTATTGGGTGAAGCGGTTCAGGCGATTGATGAATTAAGTTTGCATGTAATTGACACTCTTGACATCTTTTGGCGTAATTCATGCAATCCATTACTATTGTTGACCAATAATACCCCGTCCTTTTAATTTTAAAGTGTAACTTTGGCCCAGATTGATGTACACCACAAACACCTGAATGCGCTTCTACCAAAGCTTTGATAGCTTCTTCCTCCCCAAGGCAGCGTAGAAAGACTCCATCAAAACAACGATGATAAAGCATGCCTTTGAAGTTTATGAAGCGAGAAGCCCGACATCTTACTTCAACTTTCTTCTTTGGATCATCTGGCAATTTTCCATGCCCCAGATAATTGACAAGAGGTTGTCGTCAATCTTCTTTATCAATTTGATAAATAGAGACAACATCCACTTCTTCAAGTTCAACATCCAACAAAGGCAATATTACAAATCTTTTGCATATTGGCACCCTCACTTCTTCATCTAGTAATGCTAGAGTTGATGCCAAATTTGCTAAGGAATCAACTTGTCGATTTTCTTTCTGCAATATGTGTTCGATGGAAGCACTATCAAATTGAGAAAGAAGCTTAACAACATAGTTGAAGTAAGGCAATTACTTTATATAAAGAAAGTACTTAATTGATAACTAATTTTGAATCTCCAAATATTCTCAAGTTAGATATTTCCATATCAATCACCATTTCTAGGCCAAGTATCAAAGACTGATATTCTGCCACATTATTTGAACACCTCTTGACTAAGTTGAACGCGAAAGGTAAAATTTCTCCTTCTGGAGTGATGAAAACAACCCCAGCTTCTATGCCCATTTGACTGGATGCACCATCAAAGAACATTCTCCAAGGTTGTGGAACTTCAATAAGGAAAACTTCTTCATCCGGCAACTCTTCAGAGAACTTCCAATCATCTGGAATAGGATGATTTGCAAGGAAATCAACAAGAGCTTGGCCTTTTATTGCCTTCTGTGGGATGTACGTTATCTCAAACTCTTGAAGTAATAGAGCCCACTTCGCTAACCTTCCAGACAAAACTTGTTTGGCCATCAAATATTTGATGGGATCAACCCGTGAAATCAACCGAACTGAATGAGCTTGCAAATAATGCCTCAATTTATTTATAGCAAACATTAATGCTAGACACATCTTTTCGATTGGCGAATAGTTCAACTCAGCACCAGTTAGCATTCTACTGAGATAATACAGTGTGTTCTCCTTTCCCTCATCATTTTCTTACGCTAATAATACTCCCAAAGAGCATTCTTGAGCAGTAATGTACAAAATGAGGGGAAGCCCTTGTATTGGCGCTTTAAGCACAGGCGGATTCATCAAATATGACCTAATGCTTTTGAAAGCATTGCTACACACTTCATCCTACTCGAAAGAAACTCCCTTCTTCATAAGTCGACTGAACAGCTGACATCGACCTGCTAGATTTGAAATAAACCTTCGAATGTATGCCAATTTCCCTTGTAGGCTTTTGAGTTCATGAATGTTTCGAGGTTTCGGCATTTTGAAGATTGCATCAACTTTGAACTAATCAATCTCAATACCTTGATGTCTTACAATGAACCTTAAAAACTTCCCTAAAGAGACTCCAAATGCACATTTTAAAGGATTCATCTCCAGCTGAAATGTACGCAAGCGTTGAAATACTTGTCGAAGATCTTGGATGTGGTCAGTTGCTTTCTTTGACTTTATAACTAGATCATCAACATAGCACTCAACATTTTTGTGGAGCATATCATCAAAGATCTTTTGCATTGCTCGCTGATAAGTAGCACCAGCGTTCTTCAATCCAAAAGGCATAACTGTGTAGCAATATATACCTTTCGACATTCGAAATGCTGTGGCTTCTGCATTCTTAACAGCCATTGGGATTTGATTGTAGCCAAATGAGCCGTCCATGAAAGAGAGTCACTCATAACCAGTTATGGCATCCACCGTAATTTCAATGATGGGAAGAGGAAAATCATCCTTCAGACATGCATTGTTTAAGTCTCGAAAGTCTACACAAATTCTTAATTGCCCATTTTTCTTTTTGACAGGAACAATGTTTGAGATCCAAGTAGGATACTTGACTTCCCTTATGAAACTGGCTTCAATGAGTTTATTCACTTTAGCTTCAATCAGTGGGATCAACTCTGGATGAAATCTCCTTTGAGCTTGTTTCACTAGCTTCACGCCATGTTTGATTGCCAAATTGTGGACTGCTACCTTAGGATCCAATCCCAGCATTTCTTTATAAGACCATGCAAATACATCTCAACACTCCCGAAGTAATTCAACATACTCCATCTCCTCCTCAGATGATAAATTTACACTAAGGAAAATTGAAAGAGGATCTTCCATTATTTTGAGATTGATCTCTTTCAACTCAGCAACTGTAGCTTTATTCTCCTCTTCCAAACCCAAAGGAGCATCCTCAACACTTTCCTTAATTGGATCTTCATCTTGATCCATATCTTGAAAAGTAATATGGCCAACCATCACTACATCAAGCTCTTCTTCCTCAGATTGATAAGAGACTTGGCCGGTTATTACCATAGTATGGGGCTTTGCTTTCAACGTGGACCCCGTAATCACCACCCACTCAGTTTTTCTTTTCATTCAAGAGGGGATGTTGCTACGCAAGTCATTGTAGTTTATAGCAACAGCAGACTGCTTCTTCTTATTCTTCTTTCCTTTTCTTGGCTTTGAAATCCCAAGTCTTTAGTGAATAGGAGTTTTACTATTTTCAGTCCTTGTAACTTTTGGAGTTCCAATTCGATCGAAGATCAAAACACGATTTGAAGAAACTCCTAATCGACTGAAAATAGAAGGTCTTGAGACCTCGCTTTTTGTCTCCTATACTTCTTCAACAGTAATGTGATTGGAGGCTTCTCTTTTGATTTTTAAACGTAAAGGAGCAGGAGCTTGATACCCCAGACCACTCTTGGACCTCTGATCTGCAGTACTCTTCTCCTTCCATACTTTGCAAATTCCATTTGACAGTTGCTCACTATCACCATTCTTGAAATCCTTTATCAGTCGAGCTTCATCAGTAGATCCATACCCAGCTTTAACTAGTAGTTTATAAGCATTGGTGTCAAAATCACTTGTTCTTTTGGCCGGTAATGCTTCAAGCTCAACTATTGGACTCTTGGAAGACCTTGCAAAACCCTTCAATTGTGGCCTGAAAACCTTAGAGGAAACAAGACTAGTAACCGGGAAAGTCAAACCTTTCAAGCCTTGTATGATATCCTCCAGATTTGAGCAGGAAGATTGATCATCTTTGCCCTTGGAGACACGTACAAAATGAAGCTTCATTTTTCTTGCAACTGTTTGACTTGTCTTTGCTAAGGCATCCTCCTTGTTTTCCTCTTTTGTGGAAGATTCCCCCTCTTCAGTCTTCTTTGCAGGATCCTTTTCTTCAACATCCTCAAGAACTGGTGGAATCTCTTCAATCGAAAATTCCTCAAAGTAGAACTTTGCATCAGTAAAGTATGATTCAGCTTCAGTAAATGGCTTCGAATCAGCTACGATTGTTCTTATCTTTCCATCTTTTGAATACTTGAAGCATTGATGGTCAGTTGATGGCAGCACCTTATTCCCATGAATCCATGAATGCCCCAACAGTATATTATAAATTATTCTTGCATCAACCACATGTAGAAGAACGTTTGACTCTATTTCATCAATACGCAACTGGAGTTGAATTTTACCAATAGCCTTTTGCCCATTCTGATTGAAGCCATGTATCATCAATCGACTTTGCTTCAGTTCATCCATGGGTATGCCCAGTTCCTTAAAGGT